>PVKA01019447.1:13405-42141 GCA_004027165.1 Ctenomys sociabilis | reverse complement strand
GATTGGGTAGGAGCAGGCGTTCAGCAGGATTGGGTAGGAGCGGGCGTTCGGCAGGATTGGGTAGGAGCAGGGGTTCAGCAGGATTGGGTAGGAGCAGGCGTGTGGTGCTGCCTTTGTTGTTTTCTTTCACTCTGACCTTGAAGCCACTAATATCTGCTTGTGCCTGTTTCCCTGCTTATTGGCTGTTGGTGAATTTATTTGCTTCTTACCTTTTTCCTGTAATTTAGTTTGCTTATTATCAGCAAGAGGGAAACTCTACCATTTCAATTCTCCGTCTTAAATCTATAGGACATTACAATGTATTTTATCTTAAATACTCATAAAGCTGTATTATTTCCTATTAGCCCGTTTTTCTGGGTTTTTTTTTTTTTTTTTTGTTATTATCAAGAAAGGTGTGAGGCTGAGTCTTTCATAATAAAGTTTATTTAGCTCACAGTTGTGAAGGCGTAGAAGGCCCCAAGTGAAGGAGAGAGCGCTGGCCAGGCCAGAAGCCAGTTGCAGGGAGGGTCCTTGAGAGGAGGTGGGTTTAAGAACAATCAAGTGTGGGAAACACAGTGGTAAAATGGGTCCACCTACAGAACAGAACTGCTACTTGTGGATAAAATGCTTCTGGACCCAATGAAGCAGCAACAGCAGCTGGGATTCTAATTTAGGAGCCCTTAGGATGGCAAGGAAACACAGATAGTCCTACAGAAGGTTCTGGAACAAGCAGCGTGGCTGCTGACTTCCTGTATCTTTCATTCTCTTGACTGAAATTGGGCCTGGCATAGCACTGAGAAACCAGCCCGAGGCACTAGAATCATTTCCTCCTTGGACCCTGCATCAAGGGGACAAGAGGCAGTGAGACCCCACTTCTCTGTGGTTTGCACCTTTGTCATCTTCCTTCTCTTTGCCCTGTCACCCTCTGTCCCTAGCACCCCTGACACATGTGTGGCTCAGCTGCCTGGGGAAGACTCCAGTGGCCCAGTGGGGCTGGCAACCAGGACCTGCACCCCGCCTCACCTTCCTAGCCACAGCAAAAACAGCCTGTTTCTTTCTTCTTTCTGAGAGAATCTTTTTTTTTTTTTTTTTTTTTTTTTTTTTTGCGGAACTGGGGATTGAACTCAGGCCCTTGTGCTTGCCAGGCAAGCACTTATTCTACTGCACTATCTCCCAAGCCCCGGCTTTCAGTTTTTGAGACAAGGTCTCACTGAATTGCTGTTGCCCCAGGTTGGCTTGGAACTTGCAGTCCTCATGCCTCAGCCTCTTAGAGAGCTGAGATTATAGGTCTGCACCACCGTACCTGGCCTCTTTCATCTTTCTCATCCTGTACTGGGCTCCAGGCTGTGCTAGCAGCCAGGCAAGGACCTCTGGGCCAGTGAACAGTGAATGCTTAGCCAGAGCTTACCTCTGGGTGAATGCTCATCCACATTGCTCACCCTTGAAGAATTTTTGTTTTTGTAAGTGTTTTGAAGTTGCTGCAGATAGGTTAGAAAGGGGTACAGTCATTTGTTCTGTTCTGTGGTCCTACAGCAGGCACCTGGAATTCCATGTGGCTCCTAAGGCATCCTGGGGGCACCCCAGTAGCTCTTGGAGATCTATGTGTGGATAGAAGACATCAGATCTGCTCAGAGGCTTGTAGACCTTGTGGCTGCCTGCGGCATCCAGGATATGTTTTACATCTGAATGTCGAGGACCACACATTACTGTCAGCCAGCCAGGGCTGGACATAGAATCTTCATGATAGATTCTATTTCTGGCCTTGCTGGCTGCAGGCACATCTAATCTCTGTCTCCCTTATCTGTTAGGTGAGGTAAAGTTCCCCAACTTCTTTGAAAGGAAACAGTGAGTTCTAAGTGCCCAGCAGGGTCTGCCCTCTGTGAATGCTGGTGCTGTCCGGCAGCCCTGCCTCTCCTTTGCTGAGCCCACGTGGGCCAGCCTGCTCTCTCTCCCACACTGACATGACTGCACACACCCGCTGTGGCTGTCTGGGTGGGTAATGCGTTCTGTATATGTGGATTTTAATATTTGCCTAAGATCCACCCCTTTACTGTCATTTAACTTTTGGTTTTGAGTGGAGTTTCAAAAGTCTCAAGCTAACATTTTTCTATCCCCTCATTTTGCTGATGCCCAATCCATCCATCCATTTGTGCAATGTGAAGTATATTTCACCAAAGAGTAGAGTACACGGTGTGTGTCCCCAGCTTCTGAACATGCCATTTGTGTAGAAGCTAAAGCGCAAATGACACTATACAGTGGCAGGGAACTTATTTGATGACATGTGCTCAAAGAGACCTGGAATTGTGGCCATTTTAGTTAATGTAAAGTTAGCCACAGGGGCTTCCTAACATTTGGGAAGATGAGACTGGCTGAAGTTGGAAATCCTGCCAATCTGAATCACTGTTGCCAGGTTTTGAGCCCATGAGGTTAGGCACCCCTCTTCCCTAGTGTGCACCACTGAAGGCCTCACAGTAACCCTGTGGGTGGGCATCAGTTTTATACATGAGAAAACAGGCTGAGTCATTGTGAGGTGGATATAGAAATTCAAGCCATTTGTCTACACTTCTGGCCACAGTAAGCTGCACGGCTGTCCCAGCTCATTCTGTGTTGTCTCTAGCTAAATAAGTTACTGAAGGTGACACTGTCCAGAACCGGTGGGGCCAGAGTTCAGTTCCTAGCTGCTCCAATCCTGTTCTGTCACAAGCAAAGCCCCAGAGAGTGATGCACAGAGGCAGGGCCTAGCCTAATGCCCAGGAAGGCCCCACTGCCAGGCCGAGACCCAGAAGTGCGTTTTCCATGTCAGATATTTGCTTATGTCACTAAAATTAAATTTTAACCTCAATAAGCAAGGCAAATGATTAATAAAAAGATCAGCAGTAGCTCTGCTACTTTCAGTTCTCATTTCTGTGCTCCAGTGCTACACTTTATGTTAGCCAGAAGGCCAAACCAAATAATTCTCCTTTTTTTCGGAATATTCTACCCATGACCCTAATTGCTTTTGTCTGTGTACTATTCTATGAAACTACTTATAATGTACTTAACCATAGCACAGCATATTGAGGATGCCCTTTTTATTTTTATTTTTTCCTGGTTTTATTTTTATTTATTTATGTATTTAGTCTTTTTGAGACAGGATCTCACTTTGTAGTTCAGTTAGCTTTGAGCTCACTTTGTAGCCCAGGTTGATCTCTCTTACAATAATTTTTCTGCCTCAGCCTCCGGTGTGTGCCACCACACCCAGTCTTTTTTCTTTTTTCTTTTTTTTAAACACAGGATCTCACTATGTAACACAGGCTGGCCTTGAATTTGCAGCAAGCCTCCTGCCTCAGCTTCCCAAATGCTAGGGTTATAGGCATGTACCATTACACCCAGAAGGCCTTTTTATTTTTAATTTGATTAGAGCAAATCCTGTATGTTACTTTGGAAATTCAGACATACACAACAATAGACAGAAGAGTCATTCTGTCACTTATTTTGTTTTATTTTAAAATTATTTATTTATTGGATACAGGTTCTTATAATGCAGCTCAGACCCTCGTGTCTCAGCCTCCCCAGTGCTGGGATTACAGGCATACACTACAGTGCTCGGTTTCGGGGCCAGCATGGCATGCAGTACTGAGGATTGCACTCAGGCCCCTCACTTGCCAGGCAGGCGCTTAGACCCCTGAGCTGTCCTTCCCCAGCCCTGTCACTTATTTCAACATTTGTTTCTTCTTTTGAAATCTTGTTCCATCCTTGCTCCCTACACACTCCTTCTCCTTTACTGCCTTGAAGCAAATCCAGATGAGATAACACTTAATTCATGGTTATTTCAGTATATCTCTATAGAATCATAGCCACATTATTTATTTGGTAGCTGGGATGGAACCTAGGGTCCTCAGCATATGATCCTTTTGCCTCAGCCCAATGGGTTTACAGGTATGTACTACCACCAGTCCTGGTTTAGTCAAACCTTTTGAGTTTGTCCTTTTTCTTAAATTTTCTCTAGCCCTTCCCACCTTTCTTTGAGTGGTCCTGAGGTTTGAAAACTGAACTATGTCCTTGGCACTGAACTATGTCCCCAGCCCATTTATTT
Organism: Ctenomys sociabilis; assembly: GCA_004027165.1. Taxonomy (NCBI): domain Eukaryota; kingdom Metazoa; phylum Chordata; class Mammalia; order Rodentia; family Ctenomyidae; genus Ctenomys; species Ctenomys sociabilis. The sequence continues at coordinate 38,087 of PVKA01019447.1, read as the reverse complement.
GTTTGTTTGTTTATTTAGAGATAGGATATTACTAAGTCACTAAGTTGCACAGGCTGGGATCAAACTTGCAATCTTCCTGTCTCAGCTTCCCAGAGTGCTGGGATTACAGATGTGTTCCACCATACTGGCCTACCCTATCCCCTTTAAAAGAAAAGTCTTTTGAGCTTGGCAGAGGGAGTAGACAAGGGCCTAGGTTCCATCCCTACTACCAGCCTCTTGGTGCCATCCAGACTCAGTATCAAGGGATACCCTCACGTTTGGCATGGGGGTCGGGAGTAGGTGGGGCAGCTCCTTCACCCAGACTTGTGGTCCTGTAGGTAAACCTGGTCAACATGGCACTGCTGCACCCGGCCCTCCCCAGCTGCCTCTTGCTGGCCTTGCTCACCTGCAGCGCTGCTCCCCAGGAACTAGAGAGGTCTACAGCACAGCTACCCATCAGTGCTGCCTCTTTCCTGGACAACCTCATGCAGCACTATGGCGAGGGCAGCAGCCTCACCCTGCCACAGCTGAAGGCCCTGCTCAATCACCTGAATGTGGGAGTGGGCCACGATAATGTCACCCAACATGCACAAGAACACAGGAACCTCTCCACGGTAAGGCTCCCTCTGCGCCAGGACGGCCAGTGGTCTCCCAGGTCCCTCGCTGGTGGGACCATAGGTGGGTTATCAGCTTGGTTGCATGGGGCAGTCAGGAGTAGCAAGCAGGCAGGTTATTGGCCTCTGTAGATTGGCATAGCCTATGTCTTTAGCAGCACCTCTGGACCTGCACGCAGCTTTGAAGCCTCCCAAAGGATCACCAGGAAGTGGAGTTCTCAGATCCCCCTCTTTTGGGAGTGTGCCAAGATCATGGGGAGCTACCGTTAAGCCATGGCTCCTAGCATTTCCAGCAGAGCTTGCACTTCGCTAAGCCATACATGCATGATATGCCAGGTGCAAGAGGGATTTTCTTCTCATCCAAGAGAAAACACTGAACACCCTCTGGGAGTTCTGGAGGGAGCAGGACCCGCACCCAGAAAATCTCTCCAGGTCTTCCAGAAGCTAGTTCTGTACTCCTTCCTGTCATCGTGGCTGGTCCAAGTCATGCTATTTGTGGCAGCCACATGCAAGCCAGCCAGCACGATCCTGATATATTTGCTTTGCTCCCTGCACTGAGTGTTATGAGTCATATTTAAAGAGGTTACTGTTAAGATGGGGGCTCAGAGGTAGCTGGAATAAAAAAGCATTATATGCTGTGGCTGGACAGGAACTGAAACTCAGGCCCACCCGGCTGTCTGAGAACCAAATTTCTTGAAGGATGACTAGTTTGGCACAAGAAAGTGGGCAAGGGGACCATGTGGCATGGGTGCAGAGCCAGCTAGGTGTAGAAAATCCAAGTCCACAAGTGGTGCCTGGGGCAGTACCGCGGCCCATGTGGGTCAGCGGCGGTGGCAGCACCGTCTGGGGTCATCCAGCCGTTGGTGTAGTAGCTCAGAAATTTCAGTTGTCAGCACATCCTGAGGGCTGATTCTCAGAGACAGCCTCAACAAGTTCAGAGTTTATGGGGATAAAGTATAATTAGTAAAACTGCAGCGTTCCCCAGGAATGGTATGTGAGAGCTGCTTGCCAACACAGTACCTCCCAAGGTGGCTGGGTGCTCATATCCATTGGCCAGCTAAGACTTGCCCAGTAGCTAGCTCTGAATCTTCAGACTTTTCTTCCCCTACCTCTATCAGTACATCTTCAGCCTGAAGGTTATGGGGAGCCCTGCCCCTACTGATGCCAGTGCCCAAGGACACTCTGGAGCCTGAATTTTAACATAGCAGCTCCCTGGCATCTGAGATGGGCACCCCGATTTGGTAATCCAGATGGAACTTGTATCTTCAGCTCTGCAGATAGAGCATGTATTCCAGAAAGCACACCGTGCCACCACAGTCTGGAATCTGGTTGTTCCTGAAACTTATCCCAGTAGTCATTGTGAGATGCATGTGCTTTGTATGTATAACTCCCTGGGTGGCTGACTATCTGCAAAGATCACTGGTGAAGTTTTCTTTTTTTTTTTTTTTTTTTTTGGTACTGGAGGATTGAACTCAGGACCTTGCCCTTGCCAGGCAGGCGCTTTATTCCACTGAGCTATAATTCCAGCCCACTGGTGAGGTTTTCAAGTTTAGGTACTTAGGGATGTGTCTCTAGATTTCTCAAGCTTTGCTATTTCCATTTTCTTTTTTTAAAAAAAATTTATATTTAATTGGTTTAGGGTCTCACTACACAGCTTGGACTCGTACTGATCCTACTGTATCAGCCATCCCAGCCCTGGGATTACAGAAATGTGCTACCACACCCAGTTTTAGTGGCCTGCTCTGCATGGGGCCAGCACAGCATGTGGTACTGGGGATCAAACCCCAGTTCTTGCACTTACCAGGCAGGTGCTTAGACTGCTAAGCTATCTCCCCAGTTTATCTCCATCTTTTTTTCTCTGGGAGGGAAGGATGAGAAGCAGGGGAACCAGGGGATTTTCAGTTTCATGGCTGTCTTGCTTGTCTTTTTCTAGTGCTTTAGTTCTCGAGAGCTCTTCGCTGCCCACAATTTCAACAACGAGTCAAGGATTGGGAGGACTGAGTTCCAGGAATTCTGCCCCACCATCCTACAGCAGCTGAACTCCCGGGCCTGCTCAGCTGAGAACCAAGAGAATGAGGAGAACGAGCAGACGGAGGAGGGGAAACCAAGTGCCCTCGAAGGTGAGTGAGGGGCAGTGTGGGAACTGGCATGTGGCTCACCCTGCAGAGTAGAGTGCCCCTCAGCCCTGGAGGGGAAAGAGAGCCCTGGTGCCGACTATTACACTGTATTCGTATGACTGCTCTGCCATAGCGCAAAGAGAGCCAGGTCAGCTTGGCTGGGGAGAGAGCTCAGAGGGCTGGACCTCAGGTTTTTCAGTTTGTTTTTGTTTGTTTTTAGTGGGACTAGGGATTGTACCTGGACCTTTGTACTGAGCTTTATCTCCAGTCTCCAACTTTTTTTTTTTTTTTTTTTTTGAGTCAGGGTCTTTCTAAGTTGCTCAGTCTAGTCTGGGCTTTGACATGGGACCCTACTAACATAGCCTCCCCAATTGCTGGATTATAGACATGTACCACCAGCCATACCTGGCTGCCTACTTTTTGTTTTGCTTTTGTTATACCACAGAGGACTCAACCTTTGAGACAGGGTCTCACTGTGCATTTCAGGCTGGTCTTGAACTCACTGTGTAACCCAGACTGAGCTCATAGTGATCTTCCCGGCTCAGCCTCATAAATTGCTGGGATTATAGATGTGCTCCATTATATCCACTTCTGTCATTTTAAGATCTCACTTGGTCTGCTTCATCCTTGACCCCTTGTTCCAGTGCTCCAGCCAGCAGCCTCATCTCTGTCTGTGAGCAGATACCACACAACTGTAGACCCTAACTGCCCTGAAGTTCCCTAGCGCCAACACATGCTACCGACCTAGCACTGTCCCCACTGTCATGGCTTAGCTTATGGTATTTAATCTTCCATGTGGTCCTCCAGTCCCCATCTGAAAGGTAAGTGACTCTGCCAGCATTTTTTGAGGCTCCTCTGCAGTTCCACTAGAGGTGGACCCTGGGGCTGGAGGGTCTCTGCCTACCTAGTCATCCTAATCGCCCAGCATTCACAGTGGCCCCGCCCTCAGTAATGGAGGCCCCATCTGTTCTTGTTCCTCCGCAGTGTGGGGCTTTGGTTTCCTCAGTGTCTCGCTGATTAACCTGGCCTCTCTCCTGGGAGTCCTCGTCTTGCCGTGCACGGAGCGTGCGTTTTTCAGCCGGGTGCTCACTTACTTCATCGCCCTGTCAATTGGAACACTACTCTCTAACGCGCTGTTCCAGCTCATCCCAGAGGTGCAGTAGACAGATGTGCGCCACCACCGAGCACCCCCAGCTGAGGTCCCCTCCCTGTGCATTAAAGCACTTGGTGACCACCACCTGAAACACAAACTGACCCCCGTATCCGGGGCCACCAATAACTTCTTCCTTGGGATTTCAGTGCCCCCTTCTGTCTTCAGACACTTAGGTTGCTCTGACCTCTTCAGGTGACATTGGATGCAAGGTTCTTAGCATTTGTTCCCAGTTAGAGATTTCTCTTTGGTCCCTCCTAGAACTCCCAAGGGCCATAAAATGGCCTAAAAAGTAAAGTTTCCCTTATTTTTAAGCAAGCCATCTTTTGTGGTTTGCAGAGCACAACTAGAACAAAGACCCTTGACAGAACAAACACAGTTAAAAATACAAAACAAGCCAGCTGTGGTGGCACACCTTGTAATCCCAGCACTATGGGAGGCTAAGGCAGGAGGCTCACACTTTGCATCCCAGCTTGAGTAACTTGGTGGCTTAGTAGGACCCTGCCTTACCATAAAGACTGGGAGATGGAGCTCATTGTGAAGCCCCTGAGTTCAATCCCCAGTGTTTCAAAACAAAAAGAAAGAAAAGGAGCAGAGCTCCTTTGTACCTTGCATCTTAACCTTCTCCTGAAAGGACTGACTTCCTGGGACCCTTCCTTTACTGTTACAAAATGTCTGATAATTATGTTTCTAATTGTCATTGCCGAGGAGCTCTAAAAATAAGGTCCAAGTTGACAGCCTGCCCACACTTTCCTCTAGGGCTGAGATTCTGCTATCGGGTGGAGATGGGGGTCAGGGTAACATGGGAACACCTGGTCCACCAGGAGTGATGGAGCTGCCTTACATAAAGAGCCCACGTCAGTGGCTTCCCAGCTCTTCCCAACTGAAAGACTGACCCAGAAAAGCTGCTGCTTGGGATTTCATGCCTGGTTTGGCCTGGCCTCCCTTCATAATGAGAGAAGCAGTGACGTAAGGGGAGCACGTGGATCTAGCCAACACTTCCCAGCAGGCCTCATCTTGGGCTATTTTTTCAGCTCCAGAAATTGAATTTGCAAATTTTCAATGATCTGAGATGAAATGCATCTTTGCCTGTTTGAGTTGGAGTCGCTGTGTCTCCTGGCCTGGGTCTGTCCTGCCCTCTTCCGGGCCTGGACTCTTAGCCCAGAGTGTGTGTCTCACAAGGAAATGCCATGTTGTTTTGTCTTGGGGTGATCTTGGAACTCTGCTTTCTATGCTCAAGCCTCTCTCAAAGCAAATGGAGACACAGAGCAACTAAAGTTCAGAAATGACTTTGGGCCTCGGGTCTTGTTCTTTGCACATCTGGCTTTGTTATGTCTGGCATAGACCAGGTCGCCTGCAGACTGTCACCTGTGCTCTTGTGACACAGACTGGATGCAAAGGAAAGTGGGCAGCATGATGAACAGTCTCTTTCCATTTGCTTTTATGTCTTACTAGAGAGAGCTCTTGGGATAGCCCTTCTTGCCTGCCAGTCATTGGCAGGTGTGACTCGGCATCAAAGGCAACAGGGGCAGCAGTTACAGGGTACCAAGGCCACCCCAACTTCCTCATCTGATTGAAAGAAATTTTATCGGATTTGAATCACTAACAAATTTTCTATTTCTCTCTCCCTCCCTCCTTGTACTTTCTCTGTTGCCCTGTCCTCTCCACTTTTTTCCCCCTAAATGGTGGTTGCCTTGTTCTTGTCCTGGGTGGGCTGGCAGTGTGGGGATACGGTCTCCTCTGTGTCACCGTCATCTCCCTCTGCTCCCTCATGGGGGCCAGCGTGGTGCCCTTCATGAAGAAGATCTTTTACAAGAGGCTGCTGCTCTACTTCATAGCTCTGGCGATTGGAACCCTCTACTCCAACGCCCTCTTCCAGCTCATCCCCGAGGTATGGCAAGCTGGAATGCTCACCCCCCTCCAGAGCAGCATGGTTGCCTGGGACAGCAGCCTGTGGGAGGACCCCGCATTCACCTGGTGGGCACGGGGAGGAGGATTCAGGTTCTTTCCTTGTGAAAGGTGAAGTCATGAGTCAGGCATCAGCTAGCCAAAGCTACAAAGTGTAGGGCTGAGAGCCAGGGCAAGTCCTAGCTTCCCATCTCCAGGTTCTGCAGCATGGGGTGAGCTCCCCCCTTGCTATTTCATGCAAGAGACAGGATGATCACCCTCAGGATAACTCAAGGAGTTCATGTTTGTAAGACACCTGGTGTCTGGAAAGTGCTGTAAATGTTAAGTGAAGAATAGGGTTACTTTCTGGCTCTCAGTGTGGGGCCTGTTGTGCAGACAGGTATAAACACACCACCAGGATGCATGATCTTAGTATGGAGTTTAGGGGTCAAGGTAACCTGAACAGAACAGTCTGGGCTCGCACACATTGGTCACACCCTTGCCCCTTGCCCAGATTCTTGAGAAAATATTCCATTAGAGAGAAGGAGCTTTGTGTCTGAGGTTTGGCCATCAGCCCCAGAGATGTTCCATCTGATTGAGTGCATGGTTGTGGAGAGACCCGTTAATTATAATAAGCATCAGACAAAGCGCCGTAGGTGGCCTGGCAGGCCTGGGCAATGCGGAAAGGTTGGTGTTTTCCACAGTGCTATTTTGTGATTTGCTAGATCAACACCACTCACCAAGTGCTGCTTTGCCCACTGTACCCTGACCTGCTAGGAGAGCTGTTCCCAAGGCCTGGCCTCCATGTTTTTGCCTCGCACCCATGCCAGACAGTCGGATGCTGCCGTCCTTGCAGGCTTTGTGTACCGGGGTTGTGCTTGCCTCTTCGCAAATCACTCTTCCCTAGGCAGAGTCAGCTTTTCCAAAAATTTGACCTGACCATGTTACTTCCACTCTAGAATCTGGCCACCACATGGATCCTAGAAGAATGACCATAGAAGGTTATGATTGAATTTGGTCCCTTTAAAACCCAGAGGAATAGCACTCACCTTTAAAGCAGCCCAGAGTTCCCTGATTAGAATCAACTTCTACTGGTGACCTGTTCTGGAGGGCTAGAGTGTATTCAAAGCTGCTTCTGTAAATCAGGAGCCAACTTGTCTCCAAGTCTTGTCTCCTTCTGGATGGATTTCCCCCTTCTTTAATGGATATTTTCCACACCCTCATCGAATATTTTATTTTTAAAGAAAGACCCAAGGTTTCATTGTTATCCAAGCTGGCCTCAAGCAATTCTCCTACCTCAGTCTCCCAAGTAGCTGGGATTGCAGATGGCATTACCATATCTTTCAGAGCCACCCAGATTGAGGCACCACAAGGGTGTAGCCTGCTTCCTTGGCTTTGTGGTCCCTGTGAGGTCTGTGGTCAGGAAGATGCTGCAATTCTTTCTGTTTATCTGGGGAGGAATGGATTTCCCTTTTTAGAAAGCATAATTATACCAATTCGCTGTGTGTTTACAGACAGAAAAGCCAGGGACTGCTAGATAAGGTAAAACTAAAAAGACCTCTCCTGGAGTGTGGAATTCACCCTCAGGGTGCTTTCATAGCTTAGCGCTGAAAGAAATCACATTAAGAGATAGTCCTCATTAAAAGCAGGGGAGCCATATGCACAGCTGTTTAAGTTTAAAGTCCTAAATATGGTGTGTGTTTGTGTCAGAAGAGAAGCAAGAGGGAATGTGGTAGGAGTAGTGACATCACATCGGGAGCATCAGGATTAGATTGTGTTGGCAAGTGCTGGGGCAAGCCCCAGAGCTATTCCAGGACGTTGCTTTCTGGGAGTCAAAGCAGTCATTGAAATGAGAGGGAACCAGTGAAGGATTTTATTTTCCTCAACTCATTTTATTTTCTTGGATCTACAGGCTTTTGGTTTCAATCCTCTGGAAGATGATTATGTTCACAAGTCTGCAGTGGTGTTTGGGGGCTTCTACCTTTTCTTTTTTACCGAGAAGATCTTGAAGATGCTTCTCAAGCCGAAAAATGAGGTGAGACCCAATTGTTAGTAAAGAAAATTCCAGGGAGGCACCCATGTCGAAAAATGTCGAGCTGTTTGCTCTCTCAATGTTGCATCACTGATGGAGGTGAGGGGACACAGGTGTCATAAAAAGATCATCACATTTCGTATTGTGGGAATATTAGCTGAGGCTGGAATGTAGATCTGGCCACTGAGCCTTTAACCAGTAGCTGAATCTGTCTCTTTGGCCTTGTTCTAAATGATCTCCTATGTGTACACTCAGATCTTCTCACGGTAGGCAAGAGTGTGGAGCACACACCATTGAGTATGAGGTACAGTGGCAGGTGGCAGAGACTGGGACTGATTGCTGCCACAGTGTGGTTCCGGGCATGAGCTTGTTCCTTGCACAGCTGCCGAATCAAATGTGAGTGGTTGTAGCACAGGAAGAGCTCTCGATGCTCAGCAGAGCCACAAACTTCAGTAAGGGTCCTTCCCTGCACGCTTGGTGCTGCTGTGTGTACACTTGCCCACCTTGCTGTGTGGGCTCCTCCAGTTCTCTTGTGTGCAGGAATGAGGTCTCCCCAAACCTGGAGCTTTCACTCCGACCATGTCTTCCATTGGGTTGGTGGCTTTGGTGGGTGTCCTGCTGACCCATCCTTGTCATCCTTCCAGCACCATCACGGACATAACCACTTTGCTTCGGAGACGCTTCCTTCCAAGAAGGACCAGGAGGAGGGTGTGACAGAGAAGCTGCAGAATGGGGACCTAGACCACATGATTCCTCAGGCCTGCAACAGTGAGCTAGACAGCAGGACCCCCAGCGTGGACGAGAAGGTCATTGTGGGCTCGCTGTCCATGCAGGTCAATGGCTGCCACTGCCTGGGGAGCCTGGGCCACCTTGCCAGGGTCACAGTGACTCACCCCACACCATCTGCATGCTTTCTCGTAGGACCTGCAGGCCTCACAGAGCGCCTGCTACTGGCTGAAAGGTGTGCGCTACTCTGACATTGGCACCCTGGCCTGGATGATCACCCTGAGTGATGGCCTGCACAATTTCATTGACGGCTTGGCCATTGGTGCTTCCTTCACTGTGTCTGTTTTCCAAGGGATCAGCACCTCGGTGGCCATCCTGTGCGAGGAATTCCCGCATGAGCTGGGTAAGCCCACAGTCCTGAGATGCCCATGTGGCCCTCCCCTCGCTAAACACTCAGTAAAGACGATAACGCAAAGCCTGTTAATCTTCCATGGCTGGAATGCACCTTTGAAGTCTGGCAGGTGGACGAGGGTGAAGCAGCTGATCCGTGGCTTGGGAGATGCTTAGCTTTATCATGGCAGAGTGAAAAACACCAGGGCTCGAGGCTCAGATCTAACATTTGCCTTTTGGTGCTTAGAAGTCTGGCCAGATTTCCTGCCTTCTCTTCCTCTCACTTTTGTCTCCTGAAAGTATCTTTTATTCATTTGTGAGTAAGAGTGCTCCTTGTATTTAGCTTACCATTAGTCAAGGAAAGGATAGGAGGCCACTGCTGCTGGTCATCTGCCTTCAGGATCCTGCCACTTGTTCCAGCCTGGAAACTGGGAGGAAGCAGCCAGCATGGTAGATGGCAACCATGCCTGAAAAGGAGGCTGAAGAAGGGGCCCCAGTGTCATCCTTTCAGCCTTAAATCTGGGGCGTCTGACTTGGACCATGGCATAGGCAGTCTGTCTTCTAGCTCAGCAGCCTTCCCTTGTGTCCCTGCAGGCGACTTTGTCATCCTGCTCAATGCTGGGATGAGCATCCAGCAGGCCCTTTTCTTCAACTTCCTCTCTGCCTGCTGCTGCTACGTGGGCCTGGCCTTTGGCATCCTGGCAGGCAGCCACTTCTCCCCCAATTGGATTTTTGCTCTGGCTGGAGGCATGTTCCTGTATATCTCACTGGCTGATATGGTAAGTCTGCAGGCATTCACACCAGGCAGGCAAAATGGTGGACTGCTGAATTCAGGGACAGGACAGCTAAGGGAACATATGTTTATCTATTTGTAAAAATTTTATGTATTTGGCACAAGGTCTCACTTGCAACTCAGACTGTCAGACTTGTAGTGATCTTCCTGATGCACCACCATGCCCAGACTCAGTAGTTGGCTAAGTGTGCCCAGGAGTGGGGTCAGAGCAGCATGTGATGCTAGAGATCGAACCCTAGTCCTTGTGCCCTGTGCTTGGCTAAGCACATGTTTAGTCCACTGAGCTATCTCACCAGCCCTTTATGTATTTTAGATGTGCTGTTTAAGAGTTCTTAAGGAGGCATTCACCTTAGGGTTTTGTTTGTAGCTTCATTTGTTTATTGTGTTGTGACAGTGCTCTGAGCTGCCCAGATTAACCTGGAACTGTGACCTCATGTGCCTTGCTGGGACTTCAGACTTTAAAGGGCAAAAATTTGTTATTGTTTGCACCTGTCATTAAAGAAAATGTTGATTTCCACTCTAGAGCCCATATTTAAATATTGTAGAATAGGTAAACAGAGATGAATCAAGAGAGGAAAGAAAATTACCCATAATTTTATTCCTCAAAATAATAATAGTACTTTAATTATGTATGTCTGTTTTTAAAGAACTATAATCACACTGACGACACAGTTTATGTTCTGATTTCATTTTCCTAGTGTGCTGCATCCTCTTTGCAGGTGTTCTCAGTACCAACTGATGAGCCATTATCAGCACACCTTAGCTTCAGAGCTAGAGTTGCTGGCGTCAGCCCCCACCCCGCTTAGGTCTTGTTATGGAACTAAGCCACCCACAGACTCATGACCATGATCCTTTTGCCTTAGCCTCTTTTTTTTTTTGACCAGGAATCAAACTTAGGACCTTGTGACCTTGTACTTAGCAGGCAGGCGCTGTGCTGCTGAGCTCTACCCTGCCCCTCAGCTTCTTTAGTGCTGGGATTATAGGCATGTGCCACACACTAACTCTAGCTTTAGCTTTTAATAACTTTTCAAAAGGGCTTAACCTTCTGTTAACAGCAAGCAGTATCAAAAACAGTATACTGCCTTGTGCCCCTACCATTGACAAGAATCACCTACAGATTTTGGGAAAAAAAAAATTTAAATGTATTTAGTACAGGGTCTCACATACAGATGGGACTCATAGTGATCCTCCTGTTTTCAGCCTCCCAAGCACTGGGATTGTAGATCTGTGCCATGCCCAGTCTTAGTCTGCCATCTCAGCGTGCCCTGGGGGCAGGGCCAGCAGGGCACACTGGTGATGGAGCCCACCTAAGCAGGCACTTTGATATGCTGAGCCGTGTGGCCAGCCCTCAGGTTTTGAATTTTCAACCCATTTGTTTAACTTAGAAGGTTAAGCCCTTTCTGCGTTTGTTGGCATGATATGGTCTTTGGCCTGTCTGAATTATTTTTTCTTATACAGTATATTCTCATATATAGATGGCCATGGTGGCATATGCCTGTAAGCCCAGTACTCAGGGGAGAAAAGTAGGAGGATCACTATAAATTTGAGGCCAGCCTGGACTAGCTACACAGTAAATTCAAGGCACATCTGAACTATTGAGACCTTGTCTCAATAAAATTGGGGCCAGGGAGATGGCTCAGTAGAATAAGTAGAATAAGTGCTAGCCTAGCAAGCACAAGGGCCTCAGTCCAATCCCCAGTTCTGCCCCCCCCAAAATGTATATGTATGTATGTATGTATCCCCTACTACATACAAAAAATGATTTGCTATATTTATTTATTTGTCAGTTCTACATATCCATTGGAAATAATCTTAGGGGTTGGTTTTGCTTTTAGGGAAGTTCTTGGTTTTAGTTTTCTGAGACAGGGTCTTGCTGTGTGTAGCCGGAGCTGGGGTTGGGCCCACAGTGGTCTTTCCCTGCCTCAGCCTCCCCAGTGATGGAACTGTAGATGGTGCCGCCACACCTTGCTTTGGAAAGAATATTTTTTCTTGATGACTGGTCTGAAGATGAACCTGCACACAGCTTCCTCCAGGGAAATGTTTGGGCTCCCTCCTCAGACAGGGAGCCTGCCCTGCAGTTAGGACTCATGCTCAGCCTCACTGGGTGGTCTCAGGCTCACCACTTGCCTCCCTGAATCCCAGCCACCTGTGTCTCCATTCTCTGTCTCCTGACACAGTTGCTTAGTTTCCCAAGGAGGTGGCAACAATGTCTTGGTAGTAAAAGTATGTTTTCAAGTGTCTGCCGAGTTCAGCCAGTATCTGAATGCACCCAGGGCCTCAAGGTATTATTGGCAGTATTCCACGCTCACTAACTGCCCGACCTGCAGGTCTCAGGAGGGGCCTCAACTCTTGCTTTTCTCTCCCTCTACAGTTCCCTGAGATGAATGAGGTCAGCCAGGAGGATGAAAGGAGCGGTAGCACACTGATGCCCTTTGTGATCCAGAACCTGGGCCTCCTGACGGGCTTTACCATCATGCTGCTCCTCACCATGTACTCGGGGCAGATCCAGATCGGATAGGGCCCTGCAGGGCCACTGATGTCGCAAGGCAGGTACTGGGCTGCCCGTCCCTGCCAGGGACTCGCCATGCACGTGGCACACAGAAGGGGCAGTGCCATAAGCTGTTGCCTGCGTGCAGATGTTGGCTGTGTCCCAGAAAGTGAGATGTGCAGTAGCCGTTCTCTAGGTAGTGCCTCGCCTCTTCCCTGCCCCTTCCTCACAGTCATGCTGGAACCGAGTGTCGCACACAGGACAAGCCTCTCCCTTTGCTCTCTGCTTACTCTGATCTCTCTTGGAAGCAACACTGTTGAGACCTGGCATCCTGGACCCTGCAGTGTGAAAACAGCAGCTGCCAGAGCCTGGGTGGAAACGTCAGCAGGGAATCCTGGGGGCTGACAAACAAAATTGCATCCTGGACCTCACGCTGTCCCTTTTGATTTGGATCACCTGCTCTTCAAAGAAAGGGCAGGAGACAGGGATCCTTCCTACGTATTTTCAGAATCTGTTCAGTTCCTACTGAATTCAGAGAACTAAGACTCGGAGTAGGTAAGTAGGGCAGAGCCACAGGGCCCATCCTGAGTGACAGGGAAGTAGGCCCAGTGGTGGGGACCAGTGTCAGTGCTCACCAGCCCCTACTGGGATACTGGACGCTGCTCTTATCCAACCCTGCTGTGCCCTGGCCTCCTCCTTTTTCCTGCTAACACTGACAGTCTGGAGGGGCAGGAGCCCCGCAGGCGATAAGAAATAGTTGGTTTTACTGATTCCCAGCTCCCTTCTAAGAGCTCTTTTTAGCTGCCTCTCTTGAAGCACATTTTGAGCATATTTCAGATGTTTATGTCAAGCCTAGTGGCACACCCCTGTAATCCCAGGACTGGGGAGGCTGAGGCAGGAGGATTGCTTTGAGTTTGAGGCCATCCTGGGCTACATAGTGAGACCCTGTCTCAAAAAAAAAACAAAATAAAATGTATTAGAGGGGAGACTGCACAGATTCACTGCCTAAGCAAGACTTCTGCTGTAGACCAGCAAGCCAACTTGTGGAGTAAGCGTGCAGCTATTTGCTTGACCGCAGTGACGAGGGTGATCAGTAACGGACTGGGTGCGGCCACGCCGAGGACCTAACCACATAAGCACGAGGGTGAGGACAGGGACCTCCAGGCACAAGATCCACCTTGGGTGCTGCAGGTGTCGCTGTCTGGGTGGCACGTCCTGGCGTGCTTACCTCTAACACTACAGGCCGGCCACGGGTGCTGTAGAGCCCCTGCCTCAAAACTGGCTTCAAGGGGAGCTGCTCTCCAGATTCACTAGGTGAATGATTTATTATTATCATATTGATAATCATATTGATAATGGGAGACTCTTTAGCCACTTGGGGGAGCCATTCTCCCCAGAAGCCTTTCTTAATGTGCCCAGGGGCCGTATTTGTTTGCAAGACAGACAAGACCCTGGGGTCATCACCAATGCCTGAGTTTTTCTCTTCTCAGGCCAAAAAACTATCCATTCTTAGTGATTCTGAGCAGCATCCATTTCATTTTTTCTTCTTGGGAAATAGCCCTCAAACCAGAAATATTCCTAAAAAGAGGAGTGGGGGACAGCTGTTTTCCTCCTGGTCTTACTTCCAGACTTAGGTGGCACTTGGAACAGGCAGGAGGAGGAGGAGGAGGAAGTTCAGTGGCCAGGATTCTAGGTTGGATGCTAGGACCAACTCCTGGTAGAGCTAGGGTCCAGTTTTACCAAAGAACCAATCCCCTAAATGTCAGACTCTGGCTTTATTTCAGCATCATCTTTGTTAATATTGCTTTAAAATGCTTTTTTGTTTCTTCTGTTGTATAACCCTCAAACTGCTTTCAGGAGTTAGGAGAAAGTGGCACAGGTACTGAGGTAGGTGTAGCTCAGTGGTAGAGTGGCTGCCTTAGCAGGCGCAAGGCTCTAGGCTGCACCTGCAGCTTAAAAAAAATAAAGCCGGGCATGGTGGCGCAGGCCTGTAATCCCAGCACCCGGGAGGCTGAGGCAGGAGGACTGTAGTGAGTTCGAGACCAGCCTGAGCTACAAAGTGAGCTCAAGGCCAGCCTGAACTGCACAGTGAGACCCTGTCTCAAAAAGACAACAGAAAAGGACAGCATAGAACTTAGACTGTGGGAGATTTTGACTTACTGAACTCACATTAATGTATTAAATGTTTTAAGTTTAGTATTCCCTGTATGGATCCCATCATTCCTTTAAAAATGTCCTTTGTCATTGGTCATGATGGCACACAGCAATCAACCCAGCACTCTGGAAGGCTGAGGCAGAAAGACCACAAATTTGAGCCCAGTCTGGCCAAATTAGCAAGATCCTGTCTCAAAATATAAATAAATAAACAGACTGGGAATATACCTATTACCAAGAGCAAAAAAAAGACCTTTTTTCTGGAGTAGAGTACTGAATTAAGAGTTAATGAGTTTCTAAATAAGAGGAATTTAGAGCTGCACACCTGTAATCCCAGCCCTCAGGAGGCTGAGGCAGGAGGACTGCTGTGATTTTGAGGCCAGCCTAGGGTACAAAATGAGTTAAAGGGCCGGGCGTGGTGGCGCATGCCTATAATCCTAGCACTCCGGGAGGCAGAAGCAGGAGGATTGTTGTGAGTTTGAGACCAGCTTGAGCTACAAAGTGAGCTTAAGGCCAGCCTGAACTGCATAGTGAGACCCTGTCTCAAAAAAATAAAATAAAAATAAAAAATAAAGCAAAGTGAGTTAAAGGTTAGGCTGAAATGCATAGTGAAACTGTCTCAAAAACAAGCAAACACAAAGAAATGGAGAAATGTAATCTTGAGTAAGTTGAGCAACACTTGAACTAGTCTTTAAAGGCATTGGTGCAGCATGAACCCCAGTTGGAATGTCGGAGGGAGGGTGGGGGGCTCTGCTGCATCTGTAACAGACCTGCTCCTGAGCTGACAATTGGTGATTTCTTTTTAATGCTTATGAGTTGAATTTGCTGTGTTAAGCATTTGTACATATTAGAAGTCTACAGAGAGTGAGTTTGGAGGGCCTCTCTCCCCTGACATCAGCACCTTCAGCCTCTCTCCAGACAGAGGAAATACATGTCACATGTAGAGTCTAGAAGCCAGGGGAAGGGTTCTGTGCTCTCACCTCCCTCAGTGTCCTCGCCTCCAGAAATGTTCTATGTCTAGTATGGGGGGTGGGGGGTGCTTCTCAATGGTCCTTCACCTTGGGCTTCTAAAAGATTTCTATGCTAGGAGCAGTAGTGCACCCCTTCAATCCCAGCACTTTGGGAGGCTGAGGCAGGAGGATTGTGAGGTCAAACTCTGACTGGGCAACTTAGCAAGTCTCTGCCTTAGCATAAAAGGGGCTGGGGATACAACTTGGTGTTGGAGCACTCCTGCATTTGATCCCCAGTACTACAAATTTTTTTCTGTTTAGGTAGCCTGAGGTCTATATGTAGTCCTTTCCCAAAGAGATGGTAGTGTGCTGGAAATCTGCTTTATAAGAAAAACAAAACACCTGATTTTTGCAAACGAGAGAGGTTTGTTTTTATAAATTTCCCTTTACAATTCTGCAATTCCATCACAGTATTATTTTAAATAACTCAGGTGTTATGAGAAGATTTTAAAAAGATAACTTATATTATGTGGACTGTAAATGTTTTATTTGTAAGATTCTAAATAAAGCTATATTCTATTACTGAGAATCTCTGTGATCTTTTTAGCAGTAACATTACGGGTGTAATGATGCTCATTTGAACACAGGGTGGCGATGTTGTGTTGCTGATTTACAGAGCTTTCTCTTACTGGGTCGTAACATTTTACTGTGGGATTTTAGAAGAAATCTTGCGTGTCATAATATACTCTAGTAAAAGTATTAGCTTTGGGTGGAGGGTGTGGGTTCAGGACAGAGCACTGCCTTGGATATACCAGGCCCTGGCTTCCATCCTCAACACCACAAAAAAGAAACCTTTTGTCACCCTTTTTTTGTGTGTGTAAATCCAATGACTTTGGGAGGTTGGCTTAGTTCATAGGGTGGGGGTGAGTACTGGGAGCCGAACTCAGGACCTCATGCTTGGCAGACAGACCTTGCAGTGCTGAGCTGCACCCCTAGCACTGGCTTGGTTTTTGTAAGCCATGTTATGTTGTATAGGGAAGAAATCCCTGTTGTGAGACTCAGAGTGCTAACTTGATTCTCTCATTCCAACTTAGTAGAGCTGGAAATTGTTGTGTTTCTCACAGTCCTAATAAGCAGTCAGGTAAGAGACGCAGCTCATTCATGACTACATATGCTTGAGATTCCAAGATGCCTTCTGCCTAATCCTTCCCTTTTTGAAACTCAATAAATGTGTTGAGTGGTTCCCATGGCCCTTTCCTCCCTTTGGTACTGGGGACTGGACCTAGTCTTTTCATTTGCATCCAGTCCCTCTGTACTTGCCTTTGAGATGTCCACAGTGCCAATCGCTCTGTTCTTTGGCTCCCTCCGCCTTCCCTGGAAAGGCTTTCCTACTTGCTGTTTTCTGCTGCCACCCCCACCCCCCCTTGGTTCCTCCATGTCCGTGTTACTAGGGGACCTCGCATAAGAATTGCTGTTTTTACACCTAATTCCTGGGCTGGGGCTCTATCTCAGCACCTGCTAAGCAGAATGGATGAAAAGGTCTGGTGACATCCTGCTTTCTGGGCCTGCGAGCTTCCTGATCTAGGCAGTGTTTCCCTTGTTTTCTTGACCTGATCCATCTTTATTTAGAAACAGTTTCAGAGAGGTGAATTTATGGCCTCATGGAACAGAAGTAAAAAGCCATTAAGATGAAAGCCTTGACCTCAGACTTCACTTTGGAATACTCTTAGGCAGCTAAGCCACTGGGGACAGTATTAATGGGAGGGAAGACACTAAAATTTGAAAAGTATTATGAAATAGTTCTTTTCTGAATCGTTTCTGGTCACCCTGTTCAGTGACACTTAGATCAGATTTGAGTAAAATCCATCCAAGACATGACAGACTAGGCATAAGGTTTTTGTCCTGTGGAAAAACCAAGTGCTTATGTGCTTAAACGATTTTATACTCCTCATAATCCAGTAGGAAATGCTAGCCTGCCAGAGTGACAGTTCAAAGCTTCATAGAAGTGTCGCCACTCCTGGGATAGACATGTATATTCCAGTCATAGTACATAGCTCTTTTTTTTTTTTTTTTTTTGTCTTTTTGAGACAGGGTCTCGCTATGCAGTTCAGGCTGGCTTTAAGCTCACTTTGTAGCTCAGGCTGGTCTCGAACTCACAACAATCCTCCTGCCTCAGCCTCCCGAGTGTTGGGATTACAAGCATGCGCCACCACGCCCGGCTAGTACATAGCTCTTGAGATGACATTTTAATTTTTTTGTTTATTTGGTACAGGGTCTTGCTATGCAGCTCAGACTCGTAGTGATCCTCCAGTCTCATTTTACGCAGTGCTGGGATTACAGGCATGTGCCACCATGTCTGGTTTGGTGGCTGGCACAGCATGTGATAGTGGGGATCGAACCTTGGTCCTTGTACTCACCAGGCAGGCACTTAGACCACTGAGTGATCTCCCTAGCCCCAACATTTTTCTTGTAAGGAGGGGAAGCATAGGTTGGGAAGCTCAAAGGTTTTCAGCAGCTTTTAGCTAAATATGTTAAGAGCTGCTAGCCAAAGACATTTTTCTTTCCGTCACAGCCTATTCTTGCTAGATGTATATTCAGGGGTTGTTGGTTTTAGAGTCAGGGTCTTGCTATGCCTTTTAGGCTGGCTTTGAACTCACCGTGGAGCCCAGACGCCTCAAACACATGACATTCCTTCTGTCTCAACCTCCCTAGTGGTGAGGTTACAGATGTGCAACCCTGGCCTGACCTATTCACAGTTTATTTTAAAGGAAGGAAAGGATCTAACAGATTGTCCCTCCTATATGACAACAATCTTTGACCCTGGCAGCAGGTGGGATTCCAAACTGCTAGCATCAGTTACAGTTAAGGAGTAATCCGGAAGTGTTGAACCCTTCAATCAATCATAAATCAAGAAGCAGGACTTGTTTCTCCTGGGCTCTGGATATTTTTGTTTTTCTATGGTTGTGGTTTACTTTTAGGTTTGGTTTTTCTTCCTTTTTTTTTTTCTTTTATGTACAGCCATCCCCCTTTTTGCATTTTTAAAATTTCAGTGGCACATCTTAGATATACATAATCCCATTCATCCTGAGAATTTACACCTGCATATGGTGTACCTTGCTGCTTTCCCCCCTTCCCCTCATCTCCCTTCAACCCGTCTTCCCCCCCTTATTTACAAAAACTTGACTTTCAGTTCTTCCTTGTCCTTTCCTTCTTTTCCTCTCTCCCCTCTCCTCCTCCCTTATTCTTCTTCCCATCTGAATGTTTTCTTTCCATTTCCCAATACCTGTTATATATTTTGGTTCTTATTTACACTTTTGTTTCCTTACACCATAAATACAATGCAGTTGCTTATAGATCTTTAAAAAATGAAATTTCCAGGCATGAATGTGTTCACTTGTAATCCCAGCTGGCAGATCACAGGCTCAAGGCCAGCTGGGCCAATTTAGCAAGACTCCATCTCTGAAACAGACTGGAGGCCTGCCTCAGGGAAGCTGCCTGTGTGTCTGAGGCTATCAGGTTGATCCCAGTACAAAACAAGACAAAGACAAGCTTCCACTGGGTGTGGAGTTACACACCTGAACCGTACCACTAAGGCTGAGGCAGGAGGATACCACATGATTCAAGCTTAAACAACATGTGATGTCCTGTCTCAGAGTAACCAAACCAATCAACCAACCAGCTAAACAAACAAACACTGTAACAGGAAACACACAGCTATCAGTCCATTTCTCAGTGGAGATCCCTAAATAACAAGATTACCTTTGATGAAGTAATTCTGAACAAAATGCTCTTTGATGCTTGTCTTTCTGCACCGGGCTTACACTTTATACCTCACCCTCCTAGCATGACAGCACCACCAAGCCAGTTCATAGAGAGTCCTAGGAGCATGATGCCAAGCTTGTGGGTTTTGAGAAAAACAGTTCACTGAAGGAAGGGCCTGCTGGTTCTGCTAAAATACAGAAGTCTTTAATTAGAGATGCAAGGAAGGAGGGGAAGAAATCCTTCTGATCTTAAGGAACTTCCCAGAGTTGAAGATTCTTTCAAGTGTCCTGTTCTTTGTAGCTTTCTTTTTTTGTACCAGGAATCAAAGCATGACTTCACTCTTGCCGGGCAGGCACTGTGCCACAGAGCTACATCCCCAGCACCCATGATTAGTTCTGCCAGGGGGCTTTGCCCCTTTTAATAAGTGAATAGGAGAGTTGGAATTTAGATTTTTCTTTCCCAGAAAAGCTGACTTTTTGTTGTTATTGGAAAGCTTATTTGTGTGTGTGTGTGTGTGTGTGTGTGTGTGTGTGTGTGTTGCTGGAATTTGGACTCAGGAGCTTGCACTTGCCAGGCAAGTGCTTGTGCTGCTGAGCTATACCTCTGGCCTGAAAAGCTGATTTGAAAAAAAAAGGAATTTTTCCACAGAGATGTTTTGATTATATATTCTTTTCTTTCTTTCTTTCTTTTTTTTTTTTTTTTTTTTTTTTTTTTTTTTTTTTTTTTTTTTTTTTTTTTTTTTTTTTTTTTTTTTTTTTTTTTTTTTTTTTTTTTTTTTTTTTTTTTTTTTTTTTTTGTCTTTTTGAGACAGGGTCTCACTATGCAGTTCAGGCTGGCCTTAGGCTCACTTTGAAGCTCAGGCTGGTCTCTAATTCACAACAATCCTGCTTCAGCCTCCCAAATGTTGGGATTATAGGCATGTACCACCATGCTCGGCTTTGATTATATATTCTATCTAGAAGTAAACTCTAGAGGACTGGGGAGATGGCTCAGTGGAATAAGTGCTTCCCTAGCAAGCGCAAAGGCCTGAGTTCAATCCCCGGTTCTGCCAAAAAAAAAAAAAAAAAAAGAAGTAAACTCTATAAGCAGATTCCTAATGTCTTCATTTGGCTTTAAGGTATATTCATTCTTACAACCTATTTTTATAACTGATTGTATGCTCTACTTAGCTGAATAGAAGATTATTGTGCTTTTTTAGTCTATATATTAATATTTCATTAAAAACAAGCTAACAACTATGGGTAGAGGATCTAGATATTGGACTTATTTTTATTTTTTACTGAAAATTTTAATTGGGGGCTCAATATGTAGCTCAGTGGTATAGCACCTACTAAAAAACACATACACTCCCCCAAGCCCCTAGACCTAGCTCATGCTTATAAGCTACCTCAAGTGAGAAAGTCCTTGGAAAAGTTTTAAATGTGTAACTGTTGAACAAATCAAGACAAAGGCCAATGCAGACCTTTCCTGGAGTTCTGGATTCTGCCATCTCTTTAGCAGCAGAAAGAGGTCAGAATTTTGAGTTCAAATGAGTGGGTTTGTGGGGTGGAGATGCAGCTCAATTGTAGAGCTTTTGCCTTGCATGCAGAAGACCCTGGGTTTGACCCCAGCACTAAAAAAAAAAAAGTGAATTCATGGTCAGGTATGGCAGTACACATCTGTAATCCTAGCACTTGGGAGGCGGAGGCAAGAGGAGTGCTGTGAGCTGAACGACATAGTGAGACCCTTACTGATTATTTGTGTGCCTTCTAATGTGTTTCACCCTTCTATACCACCACGTCTTTATAAAGTAGAATTTTTTAAGTTCACGCAACCTATCTCTAAGTATAATTAGAAGGGTGAAAAAAAAAGAAGAAGGGTGAGAAAAATGCTTTATCCATTAAAACCTTGTTAACATGTTGCTGCCGGGTGTGGTGGCATGCACACATAATCCCTGGGGCCTAGAGGTCAAGGCCAGCCTGAGCTATACAGCGAGACCGTGTTTCCAAAAAACAAACCAAAAAAGTTTTATTTGTATGCCTTTGAGAACCTGAAAAAATATTTCCCATACCCCAGCGCACACAAATGAATACTCGAAAGCCTGCGTTTCATGTACCAGTGGGAGCAGGCTGGGAGAAGAGGGTGTAATCTCTTGAAAGCGCTGTATCTCGAGCTAACAATGCCCGATCCAGATAAGTACAAGCCCATGTTCATTCATGCAGCAAGATGATGCACTCCCACTTGGAGCCAGGCACAAGGCATCGCGGCAAGGGGAGAGAGGGGTAGACAGAGGCCTGCTGTTACAGGGCCGAAGCACAAAGCACAGAAACAAGTTTCTGTGCTTCAGAACGGTCCCCATAGGGCAAGGAGGGAGGGGACTGTGAATTGGTGTCCCTTAGCTGCAGGGGTCAGGGAAGGTCCTGAGCAGATATCAGGAGCTGAACCTTAACTCTGCAAAGACCTAGAAGAAGGATCAAGCGTGGGGCCAGCAGATACGAGAGCTCGGCACGTTTGAGGGCAGTGTGTGTGAATCAGTGTGCTCAGCATAAACAAGCCCAGACTGCCCAGTGTTCCCAGGCAAGCACTCAGAGCTCTCTGCAGAGGAGGAGGCCTTTGACAAGTTCAAGCGGAGGATGACACGTCAGCTTTCTGCGATGAGAAGGACTTGTTATACAGAAAAAAGACGCTAGGTGGAGCAAGTGGACAAGATACGGTACAATGTGGGCCGGCAAGGGAGCCTGTATTTTGGGGAATGTCCAGGTAAACAGCAGAACCCCTTTCTGGTGGCGCTTTACCTGTAGAATTCTGTACAGCAGGTGTCAGAGGGATATTAGATTCTGTTCCAACACAGGTGTGGTGGCACACACCTATAATCCAGCATTTGAGAGGCTGAAGCAGGAGGATCACAGCGAGTTCAAGGCCAGCCTGGACTACAAAAGGAGGCCCTGTCTCAACAAACAAAAACTTCTGTTCCGGGCAGTATTATATTACCTAGTGACTGCCTCCATTTCTTCCTCTTTGTGGTAATGTGCCATCCCCAAGGGGCCTGAGCCAGCACCCTGGACTTACCCAGTACTCTCCTGGATAAATGAAGGACACACAGTGGTAAGGGTACTCCGCCCAACAAAAACTTAAGGGAAAAAAAAGAAAAAGACTAACCTTAAACTCATTATGTAGCTGAGGCTGGCCTTGAGTTTACAGTGATCTTCCTGCCTCAGCCTCCTGAGAGCTGGGATTACAGGTATGCACTTATGTGTCCAGCTTTTAAACTTATTATTATCGTTGTTGTTAACAAGCACATAAAGAGATTCTTCACTTGAAATCAGGTAGACATGTGCTTGGGGCCATATTTTTGTTTACTTGCCATTGCTATGCTAGAGATTGAACTGAGGGTCTCACACAAGTTTTCTACTACGAAGCTACTTCTCTAGCCTTAGGACCATCTTTTCTAATTACAATATAAAAATACATCTTCTTTTATTTTTTTCTTTCCTTTCTTTATTTATTTGGTCTCTTTGAGAAAAAGTCTCACTATGAATTTCAGGCTGGCCTTGAGCTCACTTCATAGCTCAGGTTGATCTCAAACTTGAAGCAGTCCTCCAGCCTCAGCTCCTGAGTGGTATAGGTGTGCATCACCACACCCATCTATAAATATGTAGTGAGCTTGATGATTATGTAGCATGGGGTGGCGACAAAGGCCTGTAATCCTAGCACCTGGGAAGCCGAGGCAGGAGAGTTGCTGTGAGTTTGAGGCCGCTCTGGCCTACATAGTGCATTCAAGTCCAGCCTGAATTATGGAGTGAGACCCTGCCTCCCCAAAAAGAGATGGGGGGTTTCCATGCAAAAGTAATTTAATCAAAACTAAAGCTGGACATAGTCATGCACACCTTAGTCCCAGCACCTGGAAGGCTGAGGCAGAAGGACAGCCATGAGTTCAAGGCCAATGTGGGCTATATAAGTCCAGCCTGAACTACATAGCAATACCATGTTTCAAAAACAATAACAAAAATGAACCCTGAATATAATTATAGAAGACATGAATAAAATATAGCATGTGGCATCTGTATAATATATGTTGCTAATAAAAACATATTCAAGCCGGGCGTGGTGGCGCATGCCTGTAATCCCAGCACTCGGGAGGCTGATGCAGGAGGATTGTTGTGAGTTCGAGACCAGCCTGAGCTATAAAGTGAGTTTCAGGCCAGCCTGAACTGCATAGTGAGACCCTGTCTCAAAAAGACAAAAAAACAAACAAACAAAAAAAAAAAACATATTCAACCAGAAATGGCAGTGGACACCTGTAACCACAATGCACTGGGAGGATGAGGCAGGAAGACTCCAAATTTGAGCTCAGCCCAGATGATTTAACAATTTAGTAATACTGTAAAGGGGATTGAACACAGGGCTGTGTCAGGATCTTGGATTTGCCAGGCAGGCACTTATGCAATTAAGCTAGCTCCCTGGTGAGACTTGGTCTTAAAATTAAAAAAAAAAAAAAGGATTAAAGATGTAGCTCAGTGTCATGATCCTGAATTTGATCCCCAGCACTGTCCAAAAAAGTTTATTTAGCATTTTTTATTTAAAATTGAAGGTCTGGGAGATAGCTCAGCCGTCTAAGCCTAGCAAGTACAAGGGCCCGAATTTGATTCCTTTTACCACATGCCATACTGGCCCTGCCCCTGGGAGCACTGAGCTGGCCACCAAGATGGGACATGGTGGTACATGTCTGTAATCCCAGTGCTGGGGAGGCTGAAACAGGAGGATCACTATGAGCCCGAGCTGCACAGTGAGATTCTGCACAAAATACATTAAATAAATAAAAAAAATAGCTTCTTTAAAATTAAGGTGTATGCACTACAAAATACCTTTTGCTCTATGCAGCTATTTCAGAAATCTTTCCTTGTGCCCGCCTTGCCCCCAAGTCCTGAGGATAGAATCCAGGACCTTCACGCTGAGCTGCAACCCAGCCCTTTATGTTTTTGTTTCCAGACAGGGTCTCCTAAGTTGCCAAGGCTGAGTCCCAACTTGCAGTCCTCCTGCCTCAGCCTCCCAGACTGCTGGCTAAGAGGCATAGATAACTGTGCCCAGGTTAGAAATTCTTCTTCTACTCTAGTTTAAAAATAGTCTCCAGTTCTCTTCTCTGCATTTAACCCAGAATTACTATTTAATGGCTTTATATAAATAGAAACCAAAGCCAGGTTACTTTTATGCAACAGGGAAAATAAAATTCCCTCAACTTTTGTTAAATTAAAAGTATTCCTTGTTTCTCAGAGGAGCTAGCTGGTCATTAATCAAGATTTTTAAAGTGCTTGGAGACTTCCACAGGGAGTACCAACTCTCACAGCCCTGTGCAATGGAAACCAGATAGGAAACAATTAGTAGAGAAGCCAGTTAAATAGGAATCTTGATAAGTTCAATTATTTACATCAGTTCTGACCAACACATAAAAATCATGGGTTTTTTTTTGTTGTTGTTGTGGTACCAGGGATTGGATTCAGGGCTTTGCACTGACTTACATCCTCACCCTATTGTATCTTTTTTTTTTTTTTTTTTTTTTTTTTTTTTTTTTTTTTTTTTTTTTTTTTTTTTTTTTTTTTTTTTTTTTTTTTTTTTTTTTTTTTTTTTTTTTTTTTTTTTTTTTTTTTTTTTTTTTTTTTTTTT
>PVKA01019447.1:0-13305 GCA_004027165.1 Ctenomys sociabilis | reverse complement strand
GGCCACCACACCCAGCTCATATTGTATCTTGAGGTGGAGTCTGTTATGGTTTGTGTTCAGTTGTGGTTTGTGTCCAGTTCTGCCTCCAAAGCCTCATGCAGACATGGGGTGGCTTCCAGAGTTTGTGATTAATTCCTGTTCCAATGCTGGGATTATGGCTGTGAGTGCTACTCCTGCCCTGGGGCAGATAAACTGCATACAAATCTAAGGAGGGGAGAGAGGCTTGGTAGCAGCCATAGCTGCTGACCCTCCCTTTGCTCTTTGCTGTTTTCTACCACCATGAGCTGCTGCCCTCTGCTGTATATTGCTCTGCCTTGGAGCCAGCTGAATATGGACTGAAACCTCTGCTAACTGTGAGCTAAATAAATCTTTCCTTCTCCCTTAATTTGGGGTATTGGATATTTTGTTCCAGCAGTGAAAAAAAGTAACTGAGATAGGGTCTCACTAAATTACCCAAGATGGTTTGAAATTTGTGAGCTCTCCTGCTTTAGCCTCCCAGAATGCTGGGCTTACAGGTATGTACTACTATGCCCAGCTCACTTTATTTTTTTGAATAGTTTGTTTGAATTTAATGCAGTTAAAAACTTTGATATCTGCATTTTACCAGTTTCACAAAACATGCCCAGAAGTGATTCTTTTCTTTCTATTTTTTGGAAGAGAGCCTCTAAACGGCTGGAACAATTTGCCAGTAAAGCCATTTGAGGTTGTTTGGTCATAGCATTTTTTTTTTTTTTGTCTTTTTGAGACAGGGTCTCACTGTGCAGTTCAGGCTGGCCTTAAGCTCACTTTGTAGCTCAGGCTGGTCTCGAACTCACAACAATCCTCCTGCCTCAGCCTCCCAAGTGCTGGGATTACAGGCCTGCGCCACCACGCCCGACTCATAGCATTTTTAATTTATGGATTTAATGTCTTTATCAGATGTAAGAACTTTTGAATTTTAAAATTCTTTTGTCAGTTTTTACAAGAAATATCTTTTATAGAGATTTGTCCTCTTCACTAAAATTTAAGCACATTGTTTTTCACGATGTTATTATTTGTCTTTTTTTTAAATGTACTTGATACGGGGTCTCACTACACAGCTTGGACTTATAGTGATCCTCCTGTTTTCAGCCTCCTCAGTGCTGGGATTACAGGCCTGCGCCAGCACAGCCGGACTCGGTCTCAGCGTGCCCTGGGGGCAGGCCAGCACGGCCTGCAGGACTGGGGGTGGAACCTGGCCCCTGCACTTGCCAGAGCAGGCGCTTTGTCTGCTGAACTATCTTGCTAGCCCTATGATATTATTGTTTATAAAATGTAGATTCACTGGTGATGCACTTCCATTTAATTTCTTATATTATTTGTAGCTTTTCTTTGTTAACTTATCTTTTGGTATTTTTTGGCTTTTTTGTGTTGAATTTTTTCATTAGATTTTATTGGAATCTTTTAGGTATACACGACGATCACAGTCAACACAGAGAACGTGTACCTGTGCATAATATAACTTGGTTTACTTTTTTCTCCATTTCCTCCCCTGCCTTCAGCCCCTGCTCTCTTCTCCGTTCACAAAGCTTTGTTTCCATGTTTTCTTTTTTCCTCATTTTTTTTTTTACTTTTCCCTTCTTTCCTTTTCCCTCCCCTCTCCCTTGTTTCCTTCCCCATTTGAACATTTTCTTCTATTTCACAATGTCTATTACACATTTTGGTTCTTATTTATACTTTTAGTTTCTCACATCAGAGAAAATGTGGTATTCACACAAGTATGGCTGTTTTTTTTTTTTTTTTTTTTTTGTCACTTAAAAGCATGGTCTCAAAGTGCATCTGTTTTCTTAGAAATGACTTGAGCTTATCTTCTTTATGGAAGAGTAGTGTTTCATTGAATTAAGAAAAAGGCACACCTTCTGTATCCATTCACCAGTTGATGGGCCTTTGAATTGTTCTCACCATTTAGCTATTAGAAAGTGTGCTGCTCTAAATGTGGGTGTTCATGTGTCTCTGTGGTATGATGCATTTAGTTCTTCTGGAAGACACCCAGAAGGTGAATAGCTGGGTAGAATGGGACCTCTAATCCTAGATTTTTGAGGAATCTCCACACTGATTTTCTTTCTTTCTTTTTTTTTTTTTTTTTTTTTTTTTGGTGGAACCAGGGATTGAACTCAGGCCCTTGAGCTTGCCAGGCAAGTGCTTATTTTACTGAGCCAACTCCCCAGCCCCTAACACACTGATTTTCATAGCAGTTGCACCAGTCTACACTCCCACCCATAGTGGAGAAGGGTTCCTTTACCCCTACAGCCCTGCTAGCATTTGTCATTGGTTGGTTTCTTGATGATAGCCGTTCTTTCTGGAGTGAGATGGAATCTCAGTGTTGTTTTAATTTGCATCTATCAAATGACCAGTGATGTCATTCTCTTTTATTGTCATTTTAATTTTTAGTTTTGTTGTGCTAGGCATTGAGCCTAGGACTTTGCACATGCTAAGCAAGTGCTTTGCCACAGAGCTACAGCCTCAGACTTTGTGCTTAAGACGTTCTTACCTGAATTCAAGAATTAGGGTTTGTTTGTTTTGTGAGACAGGATCCCCCTGTATGGTCCAGACTGACCTTGAACTCACAGAAACTCTTCTGCTTCAGCTTTCCAAGTGCTGGGATTTATTTTTGTTTCTTGGGATTATTGAGGCTCAAACTCAGGCTCTTATGAATGCCAGGCAAGCACCGGTCCACTGAGGCTCAGCCCACCTGGAAGGGTTGGTTTGGCTCTGAGAGACGCACATTTGAAGGGAGAAGGGACTTGGTGTAGCCTCTGGCTTCCCAAAGGGCTGGAATTACCACAATTATGCAAGTGAGATAGCTTCTTTACTTAATTTCTATATAATTCTTTTATGTATTTCATGTAGCCTCCCACACTTGGGATTGAACCCATGGAGAGCTAAACTGTACCCACAGCATCCAGCTTGCTATGCAGGATCTTGCTATGTGGCTCAGACTCATAGTGACCCTCCTACTCTCCCCAGTGCTGGGATCACAGGCATGCGCGCCACCTCTGGGGTTTTGGGGCTGGCACAGTATGTAGTCCGAGGGTCGAACTTGAGTCTTTGCGCTTGCCTGGAAGGCGCTTAGTCCAGCAAGCCATATCCCCAGCCACCTCACAGCCCTTTCGATTGCTCTGAGAGGGTGTCTTGCTAAATTACTCAGACTCACTTTGAAACTAGGATCCTCTGGTGCATTGTAGTCAAGGCTGGCCTCAAGCTCATAACAGTCCTCCTACCTCAGCCACAGTATTGCTAGTGCTACAGGAGTGAGCCACCAAGGCAAGCTTTTTTCTTTTAAAGCTCACCCAGCCTTCAGCTGTACTTAGTTCACACTTCATCACTGGTCCCAAAACTCAGGTTGTACAGGGGTCCATGCAGGTCTCAGGGCTGCAGCTGTAGAAGCTTCCCCACCCCAGCCTCACCCCATCTGCCATCTGCACAGGGGCCCTGGCCATGGGTGCCCACCCAACTTTCATAACTCTCTCGGTTCCACACCCTGGCTAAACCACAGAAGGAAAACCATGGGTTCCCCCATGTACTGGGGACTTGGGAGAGCCCTGTCCTACTTAGGACACATAGCCTGTGTTCTTGCAAAACCAGTCTGGTCTTTAGGCCTCCACCCTTGACTTATACTTTGATTTAAAAAATGAAATAGATTTTTTTTTTAAGAAAAAAACCCACTTAATTTATATGACATACATTCTGCTTTCTTCCATTCTTTTTCATTACAACAAAACAAAATCACATCAGGTACTCATCACCAATTATAAAACCAATTGATTTTACAACTTACTGACCTAGTTACTGAAACCTAAGCACCATGATCTGGTCTCAGATTATTTGTTTGTTGACACGAGGTCTTACTTTGTAGTCCAGGCCAGCTTCGAACTCACAAAGTAGCCCAGGCAATGTACCCTAATGTTCCTGCCTCAGCCTCCCAAGTGCTGGGATTATAGGAATGTGCCACCAATCCCCATGCACAGTTATCAGATCTGTTTATTGCCATAAATGTGATAACAGCTGATGAATATTCATATATGAGTCCATTCATGCAGAAATATGTATATGTATCTATATATACATGTGTAAAGTGTATGCACATACTAACAATAGTAAAGCTTATAGGAAAGGAACAGGAGAGGTTGGCTCAGAGTCAGGAAAAAGAATGTGAATTTAATTTTCCTGTACATACTTTTGGAGAATTTAATCTTTTTAAACCATGAACACTGTTTTTTACAGCATAGTTATCAATCTCCAGCATGACAAAAAAATAGCACATGCACACTCACATATACACACCCACCACACAGCTAAAATAATGAAAAGAGAAAACACTCAAGAGCAGAGCTGTGGCCAAGTTATCGTTTTCACAGCCTGTGCTGGTGGGTTGCATTTTCTGGAACTTCTGGGCTCAGCTTCCTGTGATAACACTGGTTGGATGAGTCTTGAAGCCTTGGCCTCTTAGGTCCCCAACTGCCTAGTCGTGCCTGAGGGAGCCCTGTCTGCTGCAAAAGGAAGTGGTACTGTCATTCTTTACATGTGCAAACGCTGGCTGAGCACCTGCCACATAGAGGGACCAGGAGGACCCTTGGGATACAGTCTCCACCTCAGCCTTCTTGTGGGGAAAAGAGTCATAGGGAAACAAATGCGCTCCACTGGGCACTGGTCCTCAAAGGTAATAGCCTTTCCCTTCACCTGGAAGCACAAAGAAAAGCTTCAGAGAGTGAATATAAGAGGGTTGGGTCTTCAGTTCATGGCCAGGCTTGAGGCAGGGCAGTAGGGAAAGGGATCCCCCAGACTTGGGGGAGCTGTTGGGGAAAATCCCCAACAGTTATGAGATTCCCTAAAAGGAGCTGTGGGACCCAGAGTGATGCCAGGTGTAGGACCCAGAGTGATGCCAGGTGTAGGCTGAGTACTGTGGAGTGCTCAGAAAAGTGCCCTTTTCAGTCCTTCCTTTGAATGAGTGCTGCTGGAAGGACCAATCTGAAGATGTTCTTTTCAATCTTTCATTTGCATGTGGGAACAACCAATCACAAGACACTGTGCCAGATCCTTTCAGTTGTAAATACTCTTCCAAATCCTTTGTTTACTATTTGCAGGAATCTGGCCAGGCATGTTAGAGCACACCTGGAATTCCAGCACTCAGGAGGCTGAGGCAGAATTGTCATGCTCCTGGGCAACATCATGAGCTCAAGGCCAGCCTGAGCTACATGTGAGACCCTAACCAAAAAAGGGGTGGGGTGGGGGGACTGAGATATGTTCTGTGTATCTACCAATTCCTCACAGTAAGTGTAATCATTATGCACTGCAAACATGTATTAGTAAAAATAAAAATTTAAGAGAATCCAAGTGAGTCTTTCAATAGAGCAATTTAAATCTGGCACCAGGGCTGAGTCAGTTTTGATAGGACAAATATCCCAGTGCCCTAATTGCATGAGGGAGAAGCCAATCTGTGAATTTGGGATACAAAAGTCCCTTTTCTCCTTATGCTCAGGGTGGCTGAGGGCCTTCTCATGGGCTTTCCCTCACATTTCTTCTTCTGCCAAAACAAGCACAATTCTGCTTTTTGTGCATCTTGTCCGATTTTTTGTTGTGGCCACTAAATACCCTCCACCCAGCAACAGGCTGGTCCAGGGCAGGGGTTCTGTGTTGGGGACTACCTGAGCAGCTCTCCTTGAAAGAGCAACTGTCTCCATTTTGACTGAGCCTGATCCTATTTCTTTGTATTATGTACAGAGCTGGCTAGGACTTCTATTTTTCCTTCAATTGGCCTTAAGCAATGTGTATTGGTCTAGCTGAGGTGCTGGTGATAGTCTTTGAAGGTGGCATGCATGTTTCCCTGGTAAACCTGCTGTTCCTTAACGTGAGCTGGGTGGAGACAGGATGGAGGAGCTAATGCTCCCTGCCACCAGCTGGGATCAAGCCTCCAGACAGAGGCTATGACTTCCTGGGGCTTGAAAGACTACATCAAAGCTGAAGCACTAGACTTCCCAAAACATTAAATACTATATACTGCAGATTACTCTCTCTGCATATCCTCTCTGCATATGGCAGAGGTAAATGTAGGCCACCCACCTAGCTCAGCTCATAGTAGTCACCTACTTCCCACAATTCTCAGTCAGTCCTTCTGAAGCCACTCCTCCACTGAATGAAATTGGGTGAGACCTTGGGTTGCTCTCTTGGTTCTGGAAAGCCATCTTCATGGCTGGGCCTAGAGCCCCTTGACTCCCTGATAATTAAAAATATAATTTAGTGTCTTTATTTCCAACCATGGGTTGCATGGAAAATGGTAGATTGGAATCAACTTGATGGGATTCCAATAACGTAACTTTGGGATTACAAATATTGGTTTCTTGGACTGAGACAAGGACCTGGAAGAGTCTCCTACAGTTCTGGGCAGGAGGGAGCAAACATCCAGCACAGGCAGCCAGGCAGCAAGCTGTGCCCAGCTCCTCCCCACCTTGCTTCTGTCCTTCCTAGATGGCCTTCTCGACTCCGACACATGGCAAATGGCTCCCTGTGTTGGACACATCTATGCGAAGCTGTGCAGGGCAAGAGGCTGGAGAGGTGGGTTAGGACCAGTTGGGAAGGAGCTGTTGGGCCAGGCTAAGGGCTTTGAACTGGGTCTCAAGGGCAAAGGCTACCAGAGGGCAATGAAGAGCAGCATCTAGGCCCCAGTGTCAATGTGGAGAAAGACCGAAGGGTTAGTTAAGAGGCAGATTCTGAGACTGACTCCACGTACTTCCAGCCTGATGTTCCATGGGCCATGGAGACCCAACTCCCCCAGAGGAAACCAGGGCCTGTCCTTCCCTGAAGGTTCCAAGCAACTGGAAATCCTCTGACATCCTCCACTGGGGGCAGGGAGGGGTACCTGGGAGAGCAAGGTAGGCCTATAGGAGATGGGTCCTGGTGACCATGCAGGTCAAAACCTTGTGAGGAAGTGTTCTCCTTGAGCCAGCCGTGGAACTTCTGCCCTTTTCATAGGATGTGTGGGCAGTGTCAGGAGTGCCCACACACACAAGGTGCTGTCTCCCGCTGTACTGAGTGCTCACACCCCCTGGAAATCTTGCTAGAATGAAGACTCTCATTCAGCAACACCAGGTTGGGTCCAAGCTTCTACTCCCAGGGAGTTGCTGTGTGGAGTACTGAGTTTGTACCACGCAGCAATACATGGCAGCATTGTGACTTAAAACCAAGGTGGCCAGGCTGCAGTCAGTCCCTTGTCTTCCTTTTATGTTCTTTTCCTACTGAGATAGAGTCTCACTGTACAGTTCAAGTTAGCATTGAACTCACTGCGTATCCCAGGCTGGCCTCAAACTTGCCATCATCCCCCTGCCTCAGCCTCCTGAGTGCTGGGATTATGGGCATTCCTCATCAACAAATTAGTCATGGTCCCACAACTGGGTCATAAATGAATTGCTCACTAAATGAGGAGATGTATATACTATGTACATTAAACATTCAGAACAAAGAGTTGAAGGAGACTTCACCTGGGTGACTGCCTATATTTGCGTAACTCCTGTCTGCAGTGCAGCACTATAATGTGTAACAATGCAAAACCAATGCTGTACTGTGCAACCAGCAGAAGTTACTATAATGTGTAAGGTGTACTGTACAAAAAAGACACTAGGGCTCCATAAACCAGACGTACAGAACTGAAAAAAATAAGGTAAGTCATAAGACTGAGCAGCAGGTCACAGGTTCAAATAGTGCTGTAAGTCTGAGCAGTCATTAAACAAGTAGTCATTAAGCAAGGAATATCCCTAGGGGAATGTGCCACCATGACTGATTGGGTAACATCTTAAATGAGGAACTTCTTCAGAATGTCTGAATAAGGGCCAGAGAGATGGCTCAGTGGAATAAGCCCTTCCCTGGCAAGCACAAAGGCTTGAGTTCAATCCCTGGTTCTGGAAAAAAAAAAAAATCTGAATAATTCTCTTGGGTAGAAAAAGCCAAAAGCCAAGATCCATGAAAACTTCCCTACAGTACACTGCCTCCTGGGGATAAGACTCAAAACTCCAGAGGATAATTCAATGTCTGATTCCAGGGTATGTCTCTGGCCTTCCTTTCAATACAAAAATCTATTTTTTTTTTTTTTTTTGGTCTTTTTGAGACAGGGTCTCACTATGCAGTTCAGGCTGGCCTCGAGCTCACTTTGTAGCTCAGGCTGGTCTCGAACTCACAACAATCCTCCTGCCTCAGCCTCCCGAGTGCTGGGATTACAGGCCTGGAAAAATCTAGATAGTGGAGATTTAGAGTTTATCCTCAATCTTTTAGCAAGGGGCTGTCTGTTCAATAGAACTTTCTGTCATATTGGAAACGTCTTATTCTTAGTTATCCAAGAAAGCAGCTAGCACTAGCTCTTGAAATATAGCTAGTGTGAAGATCTAAATTAGTTATATTACATTATTCTTACGGCAGACAGGACTCAGGTCATCTACAATGAGCTATAGTCCCAGCCTTTTAAAAAATTTTAAATTACTAAT
Organism: Ctenomys sociabilis; assembly: GCA_004027165.1. Taxonomy (NCBI): domain Eukaryota; kingdom Metazoa; phylum Chordata; class Mammalia; order Rodentia; family Ctenomyidae; genus Ctenomys; species Ctenomys sociabilis. The sequence goes on along the minus strand of PVKA01019447.1, from coordinate 4,816 downwards.
TTACTTAGGCAGGGCTCAAACTTGGGATATTCCTCCCTCAACCTCCCCAAGTGCTGGAAGTTCAGGCAGGCAGTACTAAGCCTAGCTGAACTATTTAAATTTAATTTAAATTTATATAGCCACAGATGACCCCTTATGGCCTCTGCTGTGTCTATGAAGGCTCATTTGTCTAGAATTTTCATATGCTCCTTAGATTTTAGTTTCAGTATTCCATTAGCGTTGCTAAAATCAAAATGCTTGTGGCTTTGCCAAGTCCTATACTCAGAAGACAACTGTAGCAGAGCAACTGCTTTCCTTTTTCTCTGTCTCTTCCTCTGTCTTTCTGGAGAACCTAGGGTCTTTGCACTGAACTACATCCCCAGCCTTTTCTTATTTTTGAGACAAGGTCTAAGTCACTAACCTACCCATTGATGGTCTCAAACTTGGGATCCTCCTACCTCACAGCCTTCTGAAGTACTGGATTGCAAAAGTTTCTGTGCTAAACAATTATTCGTCATTTTCCCTTGTACTAGGGATTGAACCCAGGACCTCCATCCATCTTGAGGTCTATCCCCAGCACTTCGGAAAGAGAGAGGGGGGGGAGGGGGGAGGGGAGGGGACGGGGAGGGGGAGGGGGAGGGAGTGAGTGAGTTTTTTTTGGAGACAGAATCTGGCTAACTCGCTAAATTGCCTAGGCTGGGCTATAATCTACGAAACTCCTGCATTAACCTCCAGAGCGCTAGGACTACAGGGGTGTGCCACCATGCCCAGTGGGTAGTTTATTCTATGGGTCGGAGGTTTACAATTTAAGGAGCAATGAAGGTCAGTTTTTAACCTTGAGATGAGTCAGGTTACGACTGCAGGAGGCATGCCTATAGTGCTGCTCCGCAAATAACAGAAAACCAAAAAGCAAGAGACTGGGACCGGGGAGGTATTGCATCATCTTGTCTGGCGGGCAGGTGGCACCTGAGGCCCAAGGAGAGGCTAAGCTTCTTTTGCTCAGGTGCGGCCCAGGACCCGGCGCCTCCCCTTTAGTTCAGAAACGAGCTGAGCGGGCTCGGGGCCACGCTCAGCACGAAGCACCCCGCAGCTGCGCTGTGAATCAGCACCAGGATGGACGCTCAGGTCCTTCTCACTGTGCTCGTTGATGAACACGCAGCCTTAAACCTGGGTCCCCAGATCTGGGCGTGGTGCGGGGGGAGGGTGAGCGTGGAGGGGCGCGCGCGACCGACAGCCACTCCTGCGCGCGAGCGGGAGCGAGGCCCGGGGGGACGCTACCGCGCTCCCGAGGGTCCGGCCGGGTTATAAGGGGATCTCCGGGCTAGTTCAGGATACCCGGCCCGGCCTCTTCGAAACGAGAGGAGCTAACGGAGTAGACTGCGCAGCAAAAACGGGCGGCGGCGAAGACGAAGGGAGCTGCACGCGCGCGTGCGCGGAGCGCCGGGTCTGAGGCGTCCCAGGAGCCGCGAGGGCGCGCGCGGGCCGCCGGGAAGTTGGGAGCGCGGCAGGGGCACGCGCGGGGCCACGAGCCTGGCGAGGGGCGGGGCCGTGTGCAGCGGCGAGCGCGGCGCGGACGCGCGAGAGGGCGCAGGCCGGGAGCTGCGGCGGTCGCCAGGTTGCCGCCCTGAGTCGCTGTCTCCTTCGACGCCGAGGACCCAGTCTAGCCGGGGCCCCCCCTCCTGTCAGAAGCGTCCGAGGCCGGTCCTTCTGGCGGTGCGGAGACGGGGCCGGGCTGACGGCCGCGGGCAGCCGAGGCGGCGTGGAGGAAGGCGGCGGCCAGGCGGAGGCGCGCGTCCGGCGGAGTCCCGGAGCCGGGAGAGGCTGAGGGGACCATGTCCGGCAGGCGCTTCCCTGTCTCCACCACCGAGCGCGTCGTCAAAGGTGCCGAGCGGGCCGGGCCTGCGGCAGTGGCCTCGGGCGACGGCTGGGGCCGGGAGGGAGCGGTGGGAGGTGGCGACCGGGCAGCGCCCACCTGGACGGGCCGCGGCGGGCCGGAGGGGGCCGCCGTCTTGGGAGCAGCGCGCCAGGCCCGCGTTTTCGGTGGCACCAGCACCTGCCGCCGGCTGGAGACCTGAAGGTTGCCTGGCTCCGGGAGCGTCCCTCCCAGAGGGCCCGGGTCTTACTTATTTATTTATTTTAAGGAAGCGGTTTCTTTCAGGGTTCCTCCTACCTGGGGAAGCTGGGATGCACCGGTATCGGCTGGACACTTACAAGTCCCAACTTTCTTTAGGTTCCGATCATTGTTGACACCCTTTAGTCCCCTTTTTCGTTCTTACACCATGTGTCTTCTGGCCCTGTTTCTCCAAGTCATTGCGTGTCACTGCTGTTAAAAGCCAAATTTAATGTGATGACACCAATAAGTCCATTTATGGTCTTTGTGAGATCTCTTGACACGATATTGAGGCCTTATTTTCCCCTTGGCTGTACAGACCAGGAAAATAATGTTTCCTGATTCATGTATCTACCAGCGTGAGATATTTGTTGATACTGTTGTAAGAACAAAACATAAAATGCTTTTTTCTAGGCAGGCACTTAAGCCGCTGAGCTATCTCCTTGGCAAAATGCTTCTTTCTAAATCTTGTAGGTTTTTTGTTGTTGTAGCTCTTTCTGCCCGTAACAAATACTGTCAAATATAACCACTAATTCTTGTGCTGCTTTTGTCCAAATGTAGGACTTAAGCCCAACCCTTCTCACTCTAGTACTAACAAAAGACTTGAAAAGCACTATAAGGAGAGAATATACTTAGATGAGTTTTGTTGGTGGCCTCTGCTGATGAACCGGTTAGCATCATTTTGGGAAAAATTACTAAAATATTGTACTTTTTTCCCTCCTCATTTTGGTATTGGAAGAAGAAAGGAAACTAAGATTGGTGACAATAATACATGGTTTTAAAAATGGGAAGGCCTCTTACATGTTCAAAAGGCAGAAGAACAGTATCTATATCATAAATGTTAATTATCTATGCTATGTAACTCTTAGTAAATATATTTTATATAATGATATTTTTGATTTTTTTTGTGGTACCGGGAATTGAACTCAGGACCTTGTGCTTGCCAAGCAAGCACTTATTCTATTGAGCCATCTCCCCTGCCCTATAATGATATTTTTGAGACTTACCTTTGAACATTTGTGTGGTGTCATTTAAGGATTTAAGTAGAGATCTGATATAACTGATACTTGCCTTAATAGGTAAATTATTTGGATCATTTTAAGTCTTTACAATATCTAAGCCATCAAGAGTATACAGCCCTCTTTAAATACTCAGAATATAACTGTACCTAACCCTTCTGGATGAATCAAGGTCAACACTATGTACATTAATTTTCGTACTATGCCATCAATACAGCCGTTGTTACATCTGCTGTGTAAGGGCATTTCCTCCGGTGCTAAGATGACTCCTTTCAGCTGTACCAGTTAAGTGTTACTATTATAGACAGCTAAGTTAGGTAGATATATTATAGGTAGTTAGACAGGGCTAGGCCCTTGAAAGAGTCTGCAGATGAGGCAGTATTACAACTGTAGCTGGAGGTGCATTTGTTGAAGGCCAGGCCTTCCCCAGGGATAAATAATAATGATTGATATTCTAAATAGGCATAGTTACCTGGGTAGGGGGCTAGGGCCTTAACCTCCCCACTTCCTGGGAAGATCCTTGTTCTTTCCTTGCACACTTGATATATGACTTCTTTCCCCTTAGATCAATATTACCTAAGTAACTGCACTTATAATCTTACTGGTTGAGCCTAGTTTTACCCACCTTATGATTTCATATCCAACTGGTGATTTGCTCTATAAAGCTTTGTTTGAGAGTAGGGTTACTGTAGGCAACCCGCTTTCTAGGTCCTCTTCTGTCTGTCTCAGACAGAAGCTATCTTTCCTTCAATAAATATTTCCTGCTTTATTTTGGTTCTGGGGATCAAATTCAGGACTTTGCACTTGCCGGGTAGGTGCTTTTGCCACTGAGCTATTTCCCCAGCCCTGTATTTCCTATTCTTAACTTATCTTGTTCCTTACAATTCATATTCAATTTTGGGGAACATGAGCTGGCATATCAGACATCTAGCACATTGGGAATATTTAATAATATATAATATACAATATGGTATATTTCCCTTATATCATTTGGAGGTCCCTAAATCATTGCTATATCATATTTTCTTTCTCTTTAGTACTGTTCTTTCAAAATATAGCCTTTCTGCTATCTAATCCCTTCTTCTAAGATGAAATAGGAAGGGAAGCCAGATGGACAGGACATGCCCCTTCAAATCAGGGTAGATAAGATCAGAGTGAAGCATAGAGACAGTCTTCCAGCCTTCAAGAATCTCAAAACCTAATCACTATGGTACCTTGTGATTTCCACCATACCATACCACAAGATGTAAAGGGAATTTTGTCTTTTTGAGAGTCTTGCTTTGTAGTTCAGGTAGGCTTTGAACTCACTGTGTAGCACAGGTTGGCCTCAAAATCACAGTGTTCCTCCTGCCTCATCCTCCAGAGTGCTGTACTCACAAGTGTGCACTACCACATCCCCAGAGATTTAATGTTGCAAATTTTGTTACTTAGCACAATTTCAAATTAATGCATTTTAAGACTTCTTAAATAAAACATTCACAATTTCAGGCTCTTATAATGTGTGGTTTAATTCACATATAAAAAGTCTTTAGCATAAGAACTTGAGCACAGCAGTAATGGCTTCTTGGTGACAGTGTCATTTCTCTTCGACCTCTTGACCTGTTTCCAGCTTCTTTAAATAGTTCAAGTTCGTTTAAGAAAATAAAACCAATGCATGGGGGGGCACTATATGAGTAGATAAGGAATACTGTTTTGAGTAGTAAAATTC
>PVKA01019446.1:0-32043 GCA_004027165.1 Ctenomys sociabilis | reverse complement strand
GTATTATAAGTGTGTGTCAAGTCTCTTTTATTTAGATTGGTGTTTTTCATTAATTCTTGCATCTTTTTTCATGCTTATTAATTGTCCATTGTATTATATGTACCAGGGGTAAAAAAAAAATAGCACAGTGATCCTGCTGCTTTCTGCCTCCCTAGCGCTGGGATTACAGACGAGTGCCACCACGCCCAGACTCCATCGCCGGCTCAGCACACCCAAAGGCGCGGCTGGCGGGGCAAGCAGAAGCAGGGATCGAACCGTGGCCGCTGCGCTTACCTCAGCAAGCACTTAGTCTGCTGAGCCATACCGCCGGCCCTTAAACTTCTCACCGTAAAAGACATATGGCCATTAACCTTCCTGCAACATTCCCCTTGCCTTGAGCACACTTACCCCTTTGTTCTTGCCACTTCCTGAAAGTGCTCTTTCATGAGGGTTTTTATGAAGTGTGCTCAGAAAAGAAAAGTCCATGGCGAACAGCGCTGCCCAGTAGCGTCTACCGGAAAAGCAGGACTACAAAGACAGCATCATGGTGTGTTCTCTCCTGCCTCATTTCACCATGTCTGGCACTGTGGGCTCCTGCCTCTTCCACAAGAGAGTAGAGCAATGTTTTCACAGGCTGAATGGGAATTGCTCCTGAAAGAATCCCATAAACATTTACCTGAAAAGCAGTTTGCCATGGGTAATAATTTTGAAGTTGTTTCTGGCATTTGGTTGTTTCCAGTGCCTAGAAATTTCCGTTCTTAATAATTTAGCTCATGTTAGTGCTTGATTTGTAATGAACAGAGACTCACAATCTTCTCAAACCTTCATTAGCACAAGTAGATCTCTCCTCCTTTCCTTAGCGACAGTCTTTTCTCTTGGCTGTCATGAAGGTTTCACTACCTTTAGAGCTCCTTTTTTGTTCCCTTTAAATACTAAAATATATTGGTATTCCGGACAAGTCTCTCTTTCAAAGGCATAGATTCTTTTGACTTCTTATGTCACAACTTCCTCTTAGATGATCTCATGATCTGAGATAATCTGAATAACTATGTAATAAATAAAAAAATAATCAACTGATCCAAAGATTCTAGATAGAAGCTACAGAAAAGTGTTCCAGAGCCTTCTTCGGCTGAACCACCTTCTGACTGAAGAAGACAAGTCTCTGTATCCTTAGCTCAGCCCCTCATTCTGCTCTTACATCTTTCTGCTGTACTCCTTAGTTAGAAAACTACTAGAATGGTGGACTACTTCTGACTATTTGGAAAATTTTGTGGGGTATTTCCTAATGTCTTCTGTATTTATTTAGCAGAACAGGGGATTGAACTCAGGCCCTTGTGCTTACCAGGGAAGTGCTTCTTCCACTGAGGCATCTCCCTGGTCCAATGTCTTCTGTTTAGACACAACGCAAATTTCTTTATGAGTTGTTTCCCCTTTGACTTCATCTATGTTGCTACCTAGGAAACAGCTAACATATTCAGGCTTTAGCAAACGTAAATTCTACTTACTAGTTATGTGACTTTTAGCAAATTTCTGAATTTTTCTACAGTTTTTCACTTACGCAGTAGTGTAAATGTTAGCATGTACTACATAGAATAAAAGGTGCTGATAAGAACATTTAGCACTTACTAAATAATGAATGTCAGCTTATATCTGTCATCCAAGTATCTAGTTTTTCATACCATACCTCGCATTCCACCAGAAGCCCTGACCTTGAAGAATAAAGACCTAATTGTTACTTAATTATACTGAAAAGAACTTTTACCATACAGGACTCCATATCTTGACTCTTCAGTTAGATTATATATTTGCTGAAAAGATCATAACTTATCACAGTGATTTGCAAATAGAATGTACAGGGTACCTATTTGTGAATGGGCTTTTTTTTTGGTGGAACTTGGGATTGAACTCAGGCCCTTGTGCTTGCCAGGGAAGCACTTATTCCATTGAACCATCTCCCCTGCTGAATGGACTTTCTAAAAAATATCAAATTTGATATTCCACTCAAATCCTTTCTTCCTCAAGGAATTTAATTTAGTGTATTTGATCTGTTCTATCAGAAACTCTCAGAGTAGTTTGCAGTAGAGTGAACTACTATCAAGTACTATAGTTTTTAAATTAGCACTGATTAAGAAAGCTCACTATCATTAATAAAACAAAGAAAACATGGGATTTGTCAGCTCTAAACTCTGGGCTCTTTTAAGTCTTTTAGCTACTGGGACATTCTGTAAGTCCATTTAGAAAAATGTTTAAAATATCAAGGACCATGAGATAGCTTTGTTATCAAAACAAAGCCTGACAAATAGAAAGAAACCCAGGAAAAGAGCTGTAAGCTTCTAACAGGATAACTAGCTTCTATGGATACCTTTCAATCAGTAGGAGTTTTGGACCAATCATGCAGCATACAGTTGAGTAGAGGGGAGCAAAAATTGGGTCAACTGAATGAATTATTTTAACAAGCTACTCAAGGTGCAATAAAGAGAGACATGAAAAGAACTTTAACGTGGTGTACTGGCATCTGTCTGAGAGGAAGTTGAAGTCAAGGGTGCTTTTTGGGGAGTTGATCATTAAGCTGATGCACATGCGAAGGAAATAGTTGGTTCCTTCCTAATTGATTGGTGTCATACAGACAGGACCTCTCTTAGTTTGTGCTGCTTCGACTCCTGTTCTCAGCTGGGAGCACTCACATTTCAACTGGGACTATAAAAAAGCTTTGCTTTGTTCTGTGAGGTCTTGTCAGGCTCAGTTCTCCACAGGGAGCAACGCTGATTTGGAAAGAAGGGACTTGCGGAGCCAAAGAGGACCCTGGCATTTGTCAGTATCAAAACTCTTTGGGGAGCTTTAATCAGAGCCAGAAGCTCACAGAGGAAAAGAATAATTCCCCATTCATTGTCTTTTTTTTAATGATATTTATTAACTCATCATTCTGGACTTAAGGAAAAAAAGCCCTTTTTCCTTGTCATTTTTATAATTCTATTCTAAAGTTTCTTTATATCTTTCAAGTTTTTGAATTTCATTGCCAGGTCTTACATGAGTTTTTCCCCCTTCCATCACCCTGCATCCCATGGCCATTCAATTTCCTTTTGCAATCTATTTAAATATATTCCAGGGAATGTGATAAGGCTGGTCAAAAAGTAGATAACTCAGAATCTCTAACTTCAAGTAAATCATGGAAGATTAACTTTATCTTTCTATAAAAGATGGAATAGGGTGTGAAATGGGCAATTTGAATATTTTCAGAGGATTCTTGCCTTACTTGATTGCTTTAAACCAATTGGAGAGATAAAAAACATTGAACACTTGCTCTCCCCAACTCCCACTCCTACCAGGCACTCTCTCCTTTATGGAGCTCACATTGACAACATAATGAACACACAGCACAGCTGTCAAAGGAAATGTTTGAGCACTTGTGAAATTACAGGCTGCTGCAGAAATGACTTAAGCATGCCATTACCTCTTGCTGCATTTAGAACAAATAAGCCACCTGCCCTTTAGGTATTATCTGATCTGTTTGAATAGACTGCTATATAGACTCACATAGAAGACTCCAAACATTTTCTTCCACAATTTTGCTTAAAGAACTGCAGTTTCAGCATCTCCCACTCCCTTTCCTCAGTGCCTTCCTCTCTGACTCAGCCCTTGCTGATTTGTATAAACAGTTGCACATTTCATCTCCTGTGTTAGAGGAAGCCTCATTTTTGTGATCACAGTTACCTAGCCTTGGGGAGTGGCATCTGGAACATGCTGGTCAGACCTCAGACCCCGTGTGCCCTCCTACCTCTAAAACAAATTGCTTGATCATGATTCTGTCTCACAACTCACAGCTCTTTGCTATCAGACACGGGTTGAATGTCAGGAATGCTCAATGCTCTACAATTTCATCATCCATCTGAAATAGATTAATTAAACTGTGATGGCTGCATTACCATGGCCCCTACCTCCTAACCTGGGAAGAAGGTAATAGGTTTCTAACCCAGCAGGCACTGCCCTTGTCCTTCCATGCTTTTGGTCATCTCTCTGCTCAAGGGCACTCAGTGCCTTTAGCACCTGATATACTGAAACTGGCTACATCGAAGAAAAATTCATAAAGAGATTATTTCCTGTGATGGGAAAAATATAAGGAAATGCATAAGAATGATATGATATTCTTACCCTAAAACCCATGGGGAAGAGGGGAAAGAACAGCCTTTGGATCTTAGAGAGGGAATGGGTGTTGGTGGTCACAGAGCAGGGCCAGCTGTCAAAGCCACGTGGACAGGCTGTTGTCAGCCTGAGTTAACTTTGCAGAGAGAAAACTGAAGAGACATATACAAAAAGTCCCTGACCCATGATGAGTTGACACTTTTCAAGTGTAGAATGGTGCAGAATTGATATGCATTCAGTGGAAAACATACTATGAAATTTCCTCTTCTCCTGGGCCACTAATGTACAGATGGACACAGTTGTGGTTCTGGGCCTTGGTGGTGAGCTTCAGTTCATGGTCAGGCACAGATTTTTTTTTTTAAGGGCAAGTCTACAGAGTGTTCAAGGTGTTACTACTAGATTAGACTCACATAGTGATCCTCCTGTTTACAGCCTCCTGAGGGCTGGGATTACAGGTGTGCACCATCGCACCCAGTCTTATTTGCCATCTCAGCAAGCCCTGGGGATGGGGCTGGCACTGCAGGCCAGGGAACTGAATTCCTGGCCCCTGTGCCTGCTTGTAGGCACTTTAATCTGCTGAGCTATTTGGCCAGTCACAGATCTTGAGTTTGAACAGCCATTATTCTATATTTTACTATGTTGGAAGAAGTTTTTGAGTATTTTATTTTGTGTTGTTGCATCTCATTGTGTCTACACAATGCCTTCTGTGTCTGGTGTAACCAAGCAACCGCTCTGTTTTTCATGTTCAGTACAGTATTCAGTAAATTATGGGAAGCAATCGATGACTTCATGTGAAATAGACATTGTATGGCATACTTTATCCAGCAGTAGGCTACTGTTAAGTGTTCAGGTTACATTCAAGGTATGTCAGCCTAAGCTACAATGACTGCTGTATTAGGGTTTTCTAAAGAACCACAGGAGAGCTCAAGAATAGAGGACCACACCTAGAACAAAGGTCTGAAATCCCTGTGGAGTTCATGGTCTTCACTGAAAGACTCATGTGGTTGCAAAAGGCACACTCTCTCATTCAGAGGAAAGATTTTTCAACCACAGGCAGGCCTCTTCTTTCTTTTTGAATTTGGCTTTGAATCTGTTAGACCCATCTGCCATCAGAATGGGTCTTCTCCCCCTCATTGCTGGCCTACATGACAGTTTTCTCTGAAATGGATACATCTGAAATGTGTTGTACAAATCTGTTAGATTTCTCTTAATGAAGTCAAGTTGACAATTAAGAATAACTGTGATACCTATACTTAGGTCAAGTATAGTAAGTGTACTTTTTCAACTGAAAGTGTATTCATCAGGATGAAATTCCCAGGCAAGCCTAACAGCACCTGTACCTCAACCTGTTTCTTTTCCTTCTTGCAGATACCTGAGGGTCTTTGCCATTGACTGAATAAAAAAAAGGAGGAAAAAAAGTGGGCTCTCAGAAAAGACAGCAGGAGGAGGAGAGGCTGCAGGGCATCTGGGGTGGTCCAGCTCTCTTTCTGAGGATGCTAAACACATCTGGAGGACGTGTTTTTTAGTCATGTCCTCCAGTTCCCACTGATCTTTCAAACTGCAGCCAAAGTATTAAACTTAAAACATAACTAAAAAAAAAAACATAGCTGATTGTATCATATCTTTACTGACAGATTTTTAGTGATTCCTGTCATAGAACATGAAGTCCAAATTCTTAATCATAAAATTCAAAGCTACACAAATCGCCTTTCCAATTAGCTCTTGAGCCTTTGCCAAATACCTCCCTCTGACCCCAATCTAAATTTTCTTAATTTGATGGTGTCCTTTCAAAGACCCTTCTACTATACTCCTCTGTCTCTTCCTCTTACTCTTGGTGAACACTTCCTTCTCTATCATCCTAGGCAGAAATAATCCTTCCTTTCAATAAATGTGCATGGTATTTCTGTTTCTGTTTTCACCCCTTTAAACACTTAATACATTTTGCTTTACAATTGATTGTTGACATATCTATCTATGCCTCTTGTGGATCATGAATAGTACAATGCTCATTTTGTTATTCTGGGTTTGAAAAAAACAATTACTTATCACATGGGTAGACTTGTACTGGTTTAGGACATTCAGGTGCAGCCAGAGATAGGTGGAATTCATGGGTGAATCCAGGTCATGCATGAATAGAAAGATAGAAGGAAGGACAAGAAACACTTTATCTGAGGCATGGCTAAAAATTTGAAAATAGGAAAAAGAGCCACTTTTTGTTTTTTATGTATTTAGCACAGGGTCTAAAGAGTCTTATTACACAGATTGGACTCATAGTGATCCTCTTGTTTTCAGCCTCCCAAATGCAGGGATACAGGTGTGCATCACCACACCCAGTCTCAATCCTGTCTCAGCATGCCCTGGGGGCAGAGCTGGCATGACTCCAGGGATGAAATCCCAACCTTTGTATCTGCCTAAGCAGGCCTTTTAAGCAGGCCCTTTAATCTATTAGCTATTATGCCAGCCCTAGAAAGTCCCCTTTTGAACAGTTTTGGAAGCAATGAGTGGGTGGAGATAACACATGTGGGCACAACTCCTTGGGCACAAAGAGCTGTGATACCCCAAGTAAAGGTTAGGTCATCTGGAGTGCTGCCCTCCTTTTTCCCCTCACTCCATGAATGTGAGTCCTTCAAGGACAAGAGCCATGTTTTATTCATGTTTGTAATTCTCCCTCTTTCCTACTCCTCGCTCTGCATCCCTTTAGTGTAGTGTCTGTGACTTAGCAGGTGCACTAAGTATATTTGTTGCAATGACTGGAAGTCAGCAGATTTTATTTACATAAAAATATTGTATGGAATGTAAAAAGATATGTGTGTATATAATGATATTTTGAGAACAGTGAAAAGATAGCCTGTTTTATTTTCTGAATGTCACTTTTGTATTTTTTTTGTGTGTGTCGCCTATTACACCCATTTCAGGTACGCTTATTTTCAGTACTGTCTGCATGAGACACATATGTGCTCATGTGAAATCTAAGTTAGTGGATTTGGATGAAAATAAGGAAGTAAATTTGGCCTCTATTTTCCTGAACATGCTGATAATTCGGGGAACATCCCTCTGTTTTCTGGAAGCTTGACTCCGTGGGATGTGGAAAGAGAATAAGAATTCTCTCCCCGTAATACTTCCTACATAGAATTTCTCTGGTCAGGTTCTACTGACAGTGCTGGTTTTAGAACTCCAGGTGATGCTCCTTAGCCTGCATTTAGTGGTCTAGAGTGTAATCTGCAATTTGCAAACTGAGGATCATGAACAACATGGTAGGGAACAACAGGCCACCCACTAACCAGAGTCTGAAGCTTGGGACCACATCCTGGCTCTGCCACTTACAAGCTCTGGGCTATTAAGCAAATCTGTGTGTCATTTTCTTCTGAGGATCGAAACATAAAATGATATGAATAATATAAAAAAAAGTATTTGGTCGAAGCTTGTTATGTAGAAAGGAGTCAATAAATGTTTGCTTTTGTTAAAATCAGCAACTACAGAAAAGAATTACTGTTTTCAAGTACGGCAGTGAGAAGATCTGGCATGATGGAAAAGTGCCAAAAGTGCTAGAAATTACACATGTGTTGTGAGACTCAGTGGTCTAAAATAGGAACAAGGAGTGGAAGTTCTTGGGATTTTAATTAGGGTCAATATGTGGAGGTACACATACTAACAGCTAGAACTCTGTGCACTAAAGCGTGAATGGCTGTGTAATGTAGTGAACTCATAGTCCCTGGAGGTATTCCAGAGTAAGAAGATTGGCCACTTATTTGAAACTTCATAGAAAAACATGCAAAGAAAGGGAATGATCTGACTATAAATACAATTGATAAACTCTAAAAAATGCTTTTTGAATTCTAGAGGAGACCAACATCTAATTATTTGTTATTAGTACTAAAATTATCTCTAAGATCTAGTGCCCTGGAGTCCTGTGGTTTTGGGTAAAAATCTGGAAACCATTTTGGTCACTTATCCACCCCAATTTTTTTTTTTTGTTTTGAACTGGGGATTGAACTCATGCCCTTGCGCTTGCCAGGGAAGGGCTTATTCCACCCCAATCTTGATGGAAAGTATAGTTAAGAATAATCACTAATGAATGGAGATATGTTGACAGCTTTAAGATTTTCACTTACTGTGAAATGTAATTATAACCAGGTTTGAACAGCTATAAGAGCAAATGCTTTATAAGAATCTGACAGAGTCTACTTAGGAATTTTATAATATTAGAAGTAAGTTTTTCCCATGTAGTAATGTACTTTTATGTGGTAGCATAATTTCAAAATGAAATTCCAAGAAAATATTCATTTGTATGGCAATAAGTCTATCAGAGCCTTGGTGAGTTTTGATTTAATAATGTGTATAATGTATTCCCCCCTTTAGGGACTAGGGCCTCAGCTCTTAGATGTGGTTATGGCTTTTGCCATAATCCCTTTATCTCAGATACTAAGTACAAGCAGGACTTCATTAGACAGACATCTGGTATTTGAAAAGGATGGATGAAGAAATAGGAAAATTAGAGGTGAATGGAGATATGCATGAACATATGTGTCTGTGTACATGCACCTTGAAGGCTATATTAGCATCTATTTTGTAGATTGCAAAGCAGCTTGTACTCAGATAACAGTCATAAGTTAAACTCTTTTAGTTAAAAGACTAAAAGATTGATAAATTGCATCCTTTGACTTCCAGCTTACGGTGTGGAGTTTGAATAGTGTAAAGAAAGATAGAGTTAAGAAAATCAGGCTTCTGGAATATACTCAACATTTAATCTTTGTTGAGGGTGAGCAATGGTTTTCCTGGAAGTTTTTATGGTTAAATACAGAGGTGACCCAAGAAGGGCTATTCCAGTCTGGGAGGGAAAACACAGAAGACTGAAAATGTGACTTTTGCAAAACCAGAAGTCAACCACTACTGTTAGTAGAAATGGTTACCCATCATCTAAGCAGAGAAGCCTTGCATATTTGTGCAACCTAATTAGCAAGCCCCCTGATTAATGAGAGGTGGGATGGTAAAGAAATAAAATTATAGTTTTATAAGAGAACTGGATCTTTTGGGAAACTGGAAAAATATTATTAATACAGAATTAGATTTTCTTCCAACTCAAAGCCCTCTTAAATCACATGAGCAATTTCTCCTTTTAAGGATCTTAGACTTGCTTCAAGCTTTTATTGTGTCTTTACAAGCAAAATTTGAACATAAAGAATGAGCTGTTGTCCCACACAAGGAGGTAGCTATAACACATTAGAAAGCTCTTTTGGGTGGAGCATGTGACAGGGATGAATGAGAAGCTCATCCCATCAGCTTTCAGTGGGAAACTGGTACATAGACAACAGAAGCTGGTACTTGAGTTAGGGTAAGAGCATAGGGAGAAACACAGGGAGGTCCTGTAACAACACAATAAATAGCAGTCAAATGTCTTGCCATCTCTCTTTTCTCCCTCTGCTGTCTCTGTTGTTCCTCTCCTTATACTCCCAGAGCAGCTGCCACTTTGAGGCTGAGGTTCTTTTCAATGTCATGTTTATCTTGTCTATTTCACAAGTTAGACTGCTGAGGTCTTGCGGTCCAGGCAGCAGCAGTTACTTCTTAGATCTGGAGGGCAACATGGTGACTGGCATATTATTTGCTTCCTTAAGTATTTGCTGAGTGCCAGAGGAATTAATGAGATGGCACAGATGAAATTTCACAAAAAAAAAAAAAAAAAAGAGATCAATAGTGCAGGATAATTGAATTGAGTTTAGAACTAGAGGTGGTTAATTTTGGGGCTTGAGAAATTACAGAACGTAGATTAAAGCTGCAGGAAAATGACAAATTGATTTAGTGTTTTCTAAGGTGTAGAACACTCTCTGAGGGAAGGAGGGAGAATTATTAACAAATTAAATAACTGTTCTTCTGATCAAAGTGGTGGTACAAGCAGTGTGAAAAAGACAGTCACAAAATAAACACTCAAAACTGGTGTTTGATTGCACAGAGTGATAATCATATTTAAGGTGTAACTTTGCAGCACTGAAACTGATTTGCATAAGCTACTTTGGAAAAATATAAGCGATAACTCATAGAGTCCCAATATACAATTCTCTAATTAGTCTCCCATTTTCTTTTTTTGTTGTTGTATTCATAGTAGTTATTCAGAGGAGAAGATATAGACATGATATATTGTCTAAGTAGGGCTGAAGAGAGCTCAGTAGAGAAAGCACTTGCCTGGCAAGCACAAGGTCCTGAGTTCAATCCCCAGTACCACAAAAAAAAAAAAAAAAAAAAAAAAATTAGTACAAACCTTTCTTCTCATTGAACTAAAAGAAAGCAGTGTATTCACAGCTTCTCTAACTGCAGTGGAGAAGCAGTGGAGAAGCAGATGGGTGCAGTGGAGAAGCACCCATCTCCAACAAAACAAAACAAAAAAAGGGGATATAAATAAAGGACCATTTTATGGTGAAAAAATATGTATATATAAAATAGGGTAGATATAAACCTTCCATTTTTTTTTTTTTTTTTTTTTTTTGCGGAACTGGGGATTGAACTCAGGCCCTTGAGCTTGCCAGGGAAGCACTTATTCCAGTGAGCCATCTCCCCAGCCCCCTTCCATTTTCTTGATGACTTAGATTTGAGGATTTGGAACTATTCTGGTGTTTGTCTGCTTTTGGTACTGGAACTAAAACTCACAACCTCAAGCTTGCCAGGCAGGCACTCTGCCACTGAACTATATTCTTAGCTCTGCTGCTCTTCTGAAATACTAGTGAAAAAGCCAGGAGTGCCTTATTTCTTATTTTGCCACATTTCCCTGGTTAATGTGGGGCTCCTGGTGACCTACACCTGTTTATTTGCTCTGTGCTCTGGAAGGACAATGATAGATTGGAGTTTTATTCCAATGAAAGGGACTTCTACCATGTGACTAGCTCCATCCCATCAGCGGTTGCTACCACATGGTCCAGAGTGAAGGCCATCTGCTTTTGTCCTGTGCTATTTTCCAATTATTTTCTACTATTTTTTTTCTTCTTCTGTGTCTGTTGAGACAAAAATCAAAGTTTAAAAAACATGCGGACTTCATAGCTCTTGGAAAATATGGCGAACTTAAAGCTCTCATCAGGCCTGTCAGGAAAATCCCTCCAGTCCTCATTTGCATGAGGCCAGAGATACTCGGAATCATTTGAGTAGCTGCTGGTTAATGAGCTGCAGTTTACAGGTTGGGCTGCCTCATGCTTGCCCTGGAGGACACTGCTTGCTAAGTAATCCACTCTCATTATGCCCTCAGCCCAAGGAGCTGCTGTTAGGCGGCAGTGTAATGATGTGATATCATGTTCTATATCACAAAAATTAGAGAAGGAACAAGAGCTGGTAGGTCACCCCGACCCTGCCCCGCCAGGGCATGCTTGTCCCCCACAGTGCTTTCTTGAGTGCTTTTGTCCAGTCTGGTTCGAAATGACTCCGGCAATGGAGCTCCAACCCCACCCCTTGAGAGGTAATGTGGCAGCCTAAAAGCTTTGCTGTTTGCAAACTCTTCCTTGATGCCCAGCCTAACTATCTTCCCCTTTATTCAATGTCCTCGCACTCCTGCTGTTCCTCCGCTTTTGCCTGCCCCACACAACCCCGCTTCCCTTTCCCCTGTGCTCTTCCCCTATGAATGTCTTCCTCATCCCTCCCAGCCACTGTCAGGCCTCACAATGTTGGCCAGAGTTCTTGGAAACTTTTTTCTTTCCTCTATCCACCATTATGCTGCCCCTGTGAGCTTTGCCTTGTTTGATTAAAACTTGGCTGATTTGTAAGGGCCAGAAGAGCACATTTTATTTCACGAAGGAGGATTTCTCCTAAGGGCAACATTGGGACGCGCCTCTCCTTCTCTGTGACAGATGTGTTTGTGTGCACAGCCTAAAATTGCATCGCCTCTCTCTGCTGCCGTGCCACGCTAAGAAAGTTGAGGTCTGATGAACTATCAGGGCTCACAATCTGTTGAACAAGAGGGAAGTTACTCACCTGGTACCAGCGATTGCACATGTGCATTTGGCCATTTTTCTTTGGAAAATTCTGCTTTAGGCTCTTGGCTTGATTAAAGTTTGATTAAGGACTGAAGAGAAAAAACGAATTGCGCAAATAACAACATTAAAAATAACACACTTTGTCTTCTGAAACCGAAGAATTCGGTTTTTTTTTTTTCAACCCTATAATTGCAATGTGATGATGGTGAAGTGAACAAGCTCTAACTTCACCTGTTCTCTTTCATAAAAGGAATAAAACATATAGTGCTGAAAAAGATAATCTTTGTAAAGATCCAGTCTGGAGAAATTGCCATGCTAGAGAAAAACAGAAATGAGACATTATTAAACCTCACCTGCCTTGGCTTCCCAAGTATAAATGTATTCCTATGTTTATTAGTATGCTCCCAATTTAAAAGATTTTTTAAAATACTTTGATAAATTTAAAACACATGTTATGGAATCCAAATATATGTGAAATAAAATTATATTTGTTAAGACATGCTTGACAGGTAGAGTGTATATTAGTTTTTTGTATTGGGTTCTTCACTAATCACAATATCATGAATCCAAAGCTCTTTGTTACTTGCTATTTGTGATCCAACTTGGCCTGGAAGTGTGGCTGACTCCTTTCCTTAGTGTGACTCAAAGTATTTTGGGGATTGTATTTCAGGTTGGTTCTGCGCCTCCGTAAGCTACAGCAATACAATGACATTTCCAATAGCAATCAGGAAAATACACTACTTTTTTCTCATTTTATCTTCACTTACTGTATATTGTGTGGGTAACTGCTAGATTGGCACACATGTCCTCCCTGAGCTTTGCTGCAGTATGTATTCTTATAAGCCAGTAGTAAGTCTGACTAGTGACTAAAGTGGCTGTCTCCATGTTGTCCACATGACCACTAGTCAAAAATTTTGTTGACAATCTTATTAAGGTGTGATCTTGAGTTACGGTGGTGGGCAAAATTTTGGCCATTGATGGTATAGAGGTCCACTGGTGCCATGCTGGTTATGCTTGGGGCCACAGGAAAGGGGGAACTTACCCCACCAGTAGACTTGAATTTTTTATTATAGCTAAGATGAATATGTGAAAAATTAGAAAGCTATAAGCAATAGTAAACCAAGCATTCTAAATCATGTCTGTATGTGCTAGCTGATGTATAAATCCCAAAAGTATGTATGTAAGTGAAGAAAGGGAGGGATCGTGGCACATAGGCCACAAAGCTAAGGTGAGCGTTTGCTAATGCCTCTTTCTGCCAGCAGTAGGACTAAGGTCCACAGGTGGGTTAGCACTTCTACTGGCCTTTCATTTTCACAGATTTTACAGAAGTTACACAACTTGAATACATTCATTCAAGTATTATAGTGGAACTGAGATTTGTACACAGGCCACTTTCAATGGAGTGATTATGTTATTAATTTCTATGAAAGGCTTTTTAACTGCCTCGAAATATAGATATCAGCAATTAGAGTATGGATTTGAGATTTTACTTGGCAGCTGACTAAGGAATCTAGTGATGCTTGATTTCTCTGCCCATAGTTACTGTTCTCTTGTAAGATCTCAGGGAGAGACACACACAAGAAATGAAGACAAATGGTAAATAAGGCACCATTCTGATCACTAGGCCTGCAACCGGCCAGCAGTGGGCCTCTTCCTCCATCTGTTTGAAATCCTAACCTCCCCAGGATGCAGAAAATGTCATGTTACCTGGCAACACTTGTGACAAGAAGAGAAAAAAGGATAGATAGTTTACCCAAGGACACCAACCCTATCTCAGTCTAATAATTCTGGAGCACATGGGATGTGAGAGTGCCAGAGAGAGAAATCATACCCACACAAGACCTGTTGGTACCTTGACATTTCTGAAATGATTATGGCCCAATTATAATTAGAAATATGATTGCATTGGTTTATAAAAGAGAAAAAAGGGGCAGAGAGGCCTTTTGGTTTTCATTACACATGTGGTAACAAAGGAGAAGAGAAGGGACACGGCATCTCATAGTGGGAAGAAGTGAGAACACGGACTATCCTTAAGATAACAGTCTAGGTTACTCAAATAAAGATGTAGTATGGATTTTTGGATCTGCAGAGATGAGGAACCAGGGTTGGAAGTGAAGGTTTGGAAGTTATTTGCATGGCAATGTGCTGTAGTTTAGATCTAACAAGGGTTTCACAAGTTTCTTGTATTTATGAGTGTGATTTTTGGAAAGTAATTGGATCAAGGGTGTACGTCATACATAGACTCATCCACTGTGAGTTCCCAGCTGAAGGTGCTGTTGACAGAGTGCGGCTGGAGTATATGTGTTGCTGGGGACTGAACTGTAAGTGTATTGCTCTCCCAGACCCCACTCTTCCATCTCTGGCTCATCTTACTTTCACTGTTTCTTGGCTGGCACATGTCAAGCAGAGCTTTCTCTAACAGGTCCTTCTGAGACTCTGCTTCTGCCTTGAAGCCAGGCAACCTGCTTCTACCTTGAGCCAGGATTGAACTCTGTAAGAGAGCAGGGCAAATAAACTCATTCTTCTTTAAATTGTGTTAGATAGTTTGTCCCAGAGTGGAGAAAGTTGGCTAATATGCAATACCCTGAAAGAGCAGCGAGCCACAAACTGAACTTCTAAGAGCATTTACTGAACATGATCATTGGTAGGAAGACAGTCGAGAAAGAAGAATGCAGGAAAAATGGCCACAGGATGGATGAAAACGTAGGGACAGAGGAGAGGGAGATAATTTCGAGAATCAGATTCGAATTACGTAAAAGCAGTGTAGAGCAATGTGGAGGAATGTAGATTCTGAAAAGTCTTAATCAGAAGGAAATTAATAATAGTTTTGGAGAGATCAACTTTATTAAAATGAAAAGCATACAGTTCAAATTTTGGGAGTCGAGGAAAGAATGTTGATAAGAAATGGAATAGTTATAAAAAACAAATATCTTAATAGTAGAAAAAAGTAAAATGGCTACATTTGGGACATAGATGATTAACATTTGCATGTAAGTGAGTAGGAAGAAGTAAAATATTGGACCAAGAGTGAGTTGCAGTAATATTTACCATTAACAGATATTTTCTCAGATGCTTGGTTATTTTTTGAGTAAGATGTTGCTTCTAACTACAATGCAGGTTTCAGCAAAAAATGAGACTCTTCACCATGTTCAAAGTTGGTTACTTGTGGTATCATATAAGCTGGATGACATCATGTATCTTTTGTTCTTTGGTGGATTATAATGCCCAAAACAGTCTATCAAATTGTTAGCGCTCAATTAATATTTACAGAGTAAATGGATTAATGAATGAATTACCTTCCAGTGTTTATAATAAAGTTTAGTACATAGTACTCCATCTCCTTTATTCTCTGTTTAATAAATTAATCATGAGCATCAAAATCAAATCAGAACACTGGGGTAAAAGGAAGGAGTGAAGGAGGAATAAATACTGAACAGCATTGATAAGACCCAGAAGAAGGAGAATGTGGTATCTTTGTAGTAGGTCCAGATATCAGGTTGTGTCACTGCATAATATGAATAAGAAGAAGACAAGTTGTTGTAACACCATCTTGTTCCAGGTTCTATTACAAATACTTTATGTGTTTTAAACTACTTAATCCTTATAGCATCTCTATGCTCATAGAGAAAACATTATCCATTCTTATTTTATAAGGAAGAACTAAAGTACATAAAAAGGTGCTAGAATAGATTGCTTAGATGAACCAAGAATGGGAACTACAACTCTTTCAACAAAGTAGAGAGGACAGTCAGCATCAAAGTAGTTTCCTCTGCAATTCAGCATGATACAGAGCCTAGTGTAACCACTTGGAAGTGAGAGGAAGTTATGAAATGAGTTGGTAAGAATGGGTAAGAGTGAGATCATCAGACTATCAGAAGCAAAAGAAACCTTCAAGCTGTGTTAGAATCCCAAAGAACATACGTTTATCTTATAACTGATGGGTTTAGAAGGGAGGGCCTTTGGAAGGCGAGTAGGCCATGAATGTAGAGCCCTCTGATACAGGATTAGAGCCCTTATAAAGGAGACCCAGAAGAGACATGCAGAGTTACTGTGAGAAGATGCTGTGTGTGAATCAGAAATCTTTATGGCCAGGGTTTTGATCTTGGACTCTCCGACCTTCAGAATCGTGAGAAACAAACTTCTGTTATTTATAGACTCCGTGCTCCACTGTATGTACTTATGTCAGCCTGAATAAATTGAGACACATGTAATCATTTAGCAGAATTTCTTGATCAAAGACAATTTTCATTAACCTGTCAGTGAAATTTTGCATTTCCTTTAAGTAAGAAAGTAGTCCATAAGTCATGGGGTTTTAGTTTTATCACTTATGGAAGTCTTAGATATTTTCAGATATAAACTATTGTAGCAGATATGACAAAGTTCTACTTACAGTCATACACAACTCAAAATTACATTATTTATCAGACCTTCTAGTAGGCCATTTTGACTGAGTTAATAAGGAAGAAGGCTAGAGATACAGCTCAGTGGCACAGCACCTGCCTAGCAAGTGCAAGGGCCTGCATTTGATTAAACACACACACACACACACACACACACACACACACACACACATACACACACACACAAGAACAGATGTAACTATGTAACCAGTTTTTAAAAATATTTGATAAATGAATTTCATTGTAAATATTTATAAATTTATGCCTATCACACACTTAACCTTATTTCTTTGAGAAGGGCTGTACAGACTCCATCTTGGGAAAGTGTCAGCTTGTAGATGCAAAGGCATCTACGGCCTCAAATATTATGGCCTTAGGGCACGCTAGATGGCTAATTCATGCTGGCTCTGAAGCTGGAAGCTAGGTCTGGTTTCTGATTCGGAAAGGCTTTCTCCATGACAATGCTGTTGTGTTATGATTTGAAAGAGTGAGAAATTCTGCTAGAAGAAATGAAGGAGCAACAAAGTCAAGTAGGGTGGTTAGGAAAGGGCATCTGGGCTGTGGGCATCTTTCATCTCCACTAGCTTTCTTACTCATATGCTAAGAGCATAAATCCTTCTGTGGTGGACAGAATTTTGTGAGCATCCACTCTCTTGGAAATTTGTAACAATGCTTCCTGAACCATCTTGCTTTTTATTGCAATCCCAACTTTTTATCACAGTTGTCGATTTATCTGCCCATCCTCACCACAGCTTGGGCCAAGACTCAAGTCTCTCATAGATTATGATCTAAGGGTCTACTATGCTTTCACAACTCTACCAAGATTCTCCATTAATGCCTTAATATTACCACTGTCTCACCTTGGGTATCACCTCCTTGAGATTCTTGCAATCCTTCTTTTGTCTTGCTAAATGGGTAAGGGTTTGAATGGTCTGAGGGAGATAAAATTGAATGATAGGAACTGAGGTATTGCTAGGAGTGACAAAGGTAAAGGAGACTGGAGATGTTGGACAGCAAAAGGAATTCAGAAGATGTGTTATAATTCAGATCCAAAATAGCCCTCAAGGCCCTCATATGCTTGGTGGGTGATTGGATGATGGGATCCTGTACTCATCAGTGGGCTTGTGCATTCATGAGTTCAGTAGCTGAATGTGCAGTTAGGGGTGGGCTGCATTGGAGGAGGGGGGTCACTGTGGTGGGAAATGGAAGCATGCATTCTTATCTTCAGCTCCTCATGTTTCTTCTTTGGGGTTCCTAAAGGGTGAGCAGCTTCTCTTCTACCTTACCCTTTCTGTCTTGGAGGCAGAACCATGGTCTGAAACTTCTGAAGTCATGGTCCAAAACACAGTTTTCCTTTAAATTGTGAATATTGGTAACAACGTGAAAGTTACTGGTACAAAGCACACCTAAAGGCTGTAACTGATAAGGATTAGATAGATTTCAGCTTTTGAGGGCAGTGGCCTGGCTGAGAGAGTTACTTAGGAAAGTTTACAGGAAGAATGGTGGAGGAGAATGCCTTGAGGAGCACCACAGTGACCAGGCAGGCATGAAGGATGGATCGAGTGCACGGGAAGAAGGCAAGAGGAAGGAGTTGATCCTGACTGGGCTCCTACCATGGGATTCTCCTTGCTTGCTAACATATCATCTCATTGGTCTTTAGCTGTGTAGAATATCCGGATTGCTATTTGTCACATAGGATATTAGCTTTAGCATCAAGTAGCTCACTTGCCCGGTGTTACCAGTGCAGAAACTGGGATTTCAGGTCAAGTTTAAATACCTTTTTGTTTTTCTGTGTCTCTTCATTCTCTCTAAAGAAGACTATGGGGCTGGGGAGATGGCTCTGTGGAACAAGCGCTTCCCTGGCAAGCGCAAGGGCCCAAGTTCAATCCCCAGTTCTGCCAAAAAAAAAAAAAAAAAAAAAAAAAAGACTAAAAAACTGAACATAATAATAGAAATGTACATGGGTTCACCTGGACATACGCTCATTGGCAAACTAGACTGAAAGACCTGTTGATGGAAGAGGCAGAGAGAGGCATTGGGAGCTTGGTGGCTTTTCCTCGCAGGTGTCTGCTACTGATTGCTACCTTAGGTGAGATCTATGGCTTCTTCTGGAATGACAATGACTACACTTCTGTATTACAGTGACACAATTTAGCAGCCCTCTAAATAGGATGCTGATACAATAACCATACGTTGCACAACATCTTTGTTTCTGAACATTTTATCTTGCTAAGAGTGAACTTTGTTTGAACTGTAAGGAGCAAAGTACTCAGGAATTTTTTTTGGGGGGGGGTTAGCACATAAGAAGAAACACTCCTCACTGCCAGCTAGAAGTACCACATAAACACGATAAGAGATCATCTTACGGGTGGGGATGATATGTGGCCTTTGGACAGACTGCAGTCAGTAGGGGAAGGTTTCACTCCGTGGATTCAGAGGGCAGTGGTTTGACTTGCCAGGAAAATAGTAAATGTCTCACAGTTGTAAAGGGAAAGCATTCATCTTCCATTTCTGAGAAAGCAAACGTTTTAAAAGTTGGTCGATTTTCTTCTCAAATATTTGCAGAAAAATACAATATTTTTCAAGTTATTTCTGTGGTATACTATGTATCAGGAATACGAATCTACTTAACAAAACATAAAAGACTAGAAATTATAAGTTTATATTTCTTTTTCTTTGTAATCATTAGTTATAAAGATACAGAAGTAGAAATAAACATTTTGAGAAAAACAACTTGTACACTCAGTTAAATGAATATCTAGGCTGTCAAAAATACTTCTTATAATATTTTTCTTTCATTTATTTAAGCATAAAATGTACAATAAGTCTGGTGAAACTTCGGTCGTGCAAAGCTTCTTTACACATCTGTGTATAATGTAAAGCAAAAATTTAACACTTGCCTTAAATGTGTGTGTGTGTGTGTGTCTTTTCTTTTTTTTTCCAAGTACCTCAACCCATGATGATTTTCCCTTATTGGAGACTTTAGAAAAATTTAAATGTCACGAGAACTAGAGTAAGACAGACTTTCAGTTCTTGGAAGAACGTTTGATTCTTCTGTTCATAAATCTCTCTTCCATGTTTGTTTATGTGTGTTAAATAACCAAAAGATAGAAAACACACAATTTTCTGGTGTTTTCATTTCCTTCTTTCCCCATGCCAGGTTCTGATCTTGGCTTATTAGCGTTCCCGACTTTTCTAGCCTTTATCACCAATGTAAATGAACAGTCTGTGGCATAGCCTGCTTGCAGGACTGCTCTGATGATCACGTTGCTATGGTGATAACAGAGCATACAGGTTCATGAGACAGTATTAGTAATGCAGCAGCTTGAAACTTAATCAGCGCACTGCGACTTCTCCCCCATATTTCAATATCACTTCGGCAAATTGAATTCCAGGCAGTTGTCAGTCCAATGTATTCCCCGTGGTTTCTCCTTTGCAAAATTGCCTCTTTATTCTATACACTGATGATCATGGGGTAATTGAAATCTGCAGCCGTTTGTCATGCTATTTATACAACTCTGTCTCATAGCCAGCAACCTTTGTATGGTGTGTGCTGCAGGTAGCAATTAGATTTAGAAATTTTTTTTTTGGTTGAACAAGTAATGATTGTTTTCCCAAAAATACTTCTGATTTTGTGGGTACTTTATGTGATACCTTGTTTTGCAGGGGAAAGTTCAGCCAAGGTTTAATCATGGTCTATTACAGCAGCACGATGGGGCTTTGCATTCTTCGCTTCCAATGTTTGTGAGACAAACTGGAGTGTTGAGAAAAAGGACTTCACTCCTCAGGGAAGGTGCCCTCTGACTCCCTGACAATCTGCTCTCCAGCCGCGTCCGAAACTGGACTCTCTGGCTTCTAGTGGCCCCCAAATATTTGCAACAATGGAAGTGAAAACACAATTCATTGTGGGGAAGAAAGCAGTTACTAGGGTGTGTGGCATAGCATGAGCTTGGAACAAATCCTTTCTCTCTAGGGTGCTTTGCAAGTGGGGAATGCAAGCCCTTTTTCTCTCTACCAATGAATTGATCCATTATCAAGTCTCCCTAGAGCCCTTTTCTGGGTTGTTTTGAGGGTCACTACATGATATTTTTGAAAGTGAACTTCACAGGATCGTAAACTGAGCTTTATTTGAAGCCCAGCATGTAGAAAATGTTCCTTTCCTTTATCTCCCTGTAATATGTGCTGAAATAAATGGGAAACCATTGCCCTCCATGGAAGCTAGATGCTTCCACTTGATGCATTTTTCCCACTTAAAAAATGGAAATGATAGCATGAAATAGGAAAGGAGGATTTCCTACTTTTATAAAGAAAAACAATGAAACAACTGGAGAAGAGTTGGGCTTTAGAGACCCAGGAGGAATTTGGTCTTTTCCCTCTGGCCAGGACACAACAGTAGTCCTCTTGGACACATCTTAACCCTTTCCTAGCACTGAGGACAATCCCCTGCCTTCCAGGTAAGTCCCCCCTGCTGGGTACCCCTTCTTTTTCCTTTCCTTCTGCCTCATTCTCCCTTCTGGGTCTTGCTGTTGTGGGGTGCAGACACTGACGTTGCCTGGGGGATTCTTTATCCAGTTTAAAAGTTATTGAAGTTCCCTCTGTGAAGTGCCTTCTTGGTGTTGTGGTGGAATACCAGGCTAGTACAGCAAAGAAAATTAAGTTGCTAGAAAGAAAAACATGAATGGAACAGAAAGTCACATGGGTTACCTCTCTACCACTCTGCACAGCCAATGCAAATATCAGAGATCAAGTTTGGGTTGTGGTTTGAAATATCAGGGTTCTTGCTCAATTACTGGGAAAAGTGTCCAGCCAGTTGATAGTGTGCTTACTTAGGTAGTTATGCTTCCTGGCCAGTGTGTGTGTGTGTGTGTGTGTGTGTGTGTGTGTTGAAGCAATAATCTGTGAAATCAACCAGTTTGTGTAATCAACCTTTCCCCAACAGAGAGCTGGGTATGTTCACAGGTGAGCTGGTAACAAAGTAGAAAGTAAGTGGATACTGGTGAACAGCTGGCGGCTGGGAGTTCAGAATTTCATTCTGTGGTTGCTTATATTGATCCTTTATTTCCCATAGGCCTTCATAACTATTGTTCTTCCTCAATCCCTTTGAATGATATTTTAGCCAGAAGGCAGATGAAACAAATTTCCAGAGCAGAAGGTTAAAAAAAAATTAGATGGTATTCACACTTAAAATAATCCTCTGAAAAGATCACTACATCTACATGCTTGCAACATATATATGCCTTCAGCTTATAGGAACAATTGATCTCAATACCTACTTAGCAAGAATGATTGGTTAAAACAGGAAGCTACCAGATGGCTCGGCACTGTTAATAACACGCATCTGAGATCTCATCATGAATTACAAAATACAGGGCAAAATATAAGACTCCAGGTGGTAAAATTTAAACAAAAGACTACTTAAAATTTTTCTTTTAGAAAAAGAAATGAACTTGAAATTGCAAATTGGCAAAAATTCTTATTGTTATATGCTAACTGTTGCTAAGTTATATAGAATTTATTATGACTCTACTTGCTGCACATAAGCCCAAGTTGTTTAAAAATGTCATGGAGTCTTGGAATGTCTTTTCTTTTCTGTAGTGCTAGGATGATCTATTATGACTTAAATTATGAGCTGATGATACTTAAGATTCCATAGTGCTATTGTCTTGGGTTTCTAAGTTTTCATTCTGGATGACCTTTCTTCTTACCACAAGAAAGGTAAAAATCTAATTTTATTTCAGGGTGTTTCTCAAACTTTGAGACTTTTCTAGCTACTAGACTGCCTTTCTAGTCTGAGGTGATTGCAGGGATTCCTACATAATCTGCCTGCCCCTCAGGAAAACTGGGGAGGCTACACCAGCTGAACTGGGCCTCTTTAGACTACTCCTTCAAATTCTTAGAGGATGTTCCACCATCTTCTCCCTTTCAGTTTTGACTCTATGTGTGAGGTGAATGCGATAACCACTACACTACGGAAACTGTTAGTTTTGACTCTATGGGAAGCAGAAGAATTGATATCCCAGCTAGCCTACCTTGAATCCTTAGATTTGTGGAGATGGTTTAAATTTATCATTATGCTCCTTAAAATTATTCTCTGGTTGCCTCATACACACAAATTTGGCCAAGCTAAAGCAGGTTGAGGCTTAATTTACATGTTGAAAGGCTCAGATCACTTTTCTTCAAGCCTCTGCTACTTCCCCTAAGTGGAACTTAGCCCCTTTCCTCTCAGGGAGTCCCTAAATGGGTGTCTCACACACATGCACAGAAACTCTCAATGTTTTCTCCTGTTTCTGGTGGGTGATGGGGCCTTTTGAAGAATCCATCCCAATCCCTATTCAGAGTATACTGCTTGTGTCAAAGATCTGTCCTTATAGGACCCCCAGGGGCTTACAGGTGACCATTCTGTTCTTTCTAGCCATGTTACATTTGACTACCTAAACCTGAAAGCAGCTCTCCTTGTGCCAAAACAGAGCTATTACTTGCAACTTTTGAGTGCTGGTTGTTATTTGTTATTTTAGAATCTTACACATGTTTTCAAGAATGTTTTCACTCCTCTATTAGCAGGAGTTCCTTGGCCCTCAGCAAGGTCCTCATAAAACTGTCTGTCATGGACTTTCCTTTGTGGGTACTGGGGGTTCTGGGGGTCCTGGGGGTATTTTCAGTGCTTCTCCTATATCTTGTAAAGCAAATGGATCTCTCCTGATGTGAGTCCTTCTAGTTGCAAAACAACTATATGTTATTTTGAAAAAGATTCCCCTCCATACTCATAATAGTTTTTTCTCTTAAATTATATGTACTTTCTGGACCTTCACTACGGGTGCCAAGCAGAACAAGTCTGGAGATCAAGAATGCAATGTTGGTTGGAGATATAAAAGGAAATCATCAGGATAAATGGTGTTTAAAGTCATGCTATTGGCTAAGATTTACAAGAACGGCACTAAAAGTCAGTGGACTTGGTGTTGATGAGTGAAAGAGAGACCAGCAGCCCAATGGGATGTCTTCTGCTAGTCCTGCTCACCTGCTCTGTATGTGCCCAGAGTTAGATTTAATCAGGAATTTTTCCTCCTGGGTTGCTACAGCAAAGCAAGAGTGGAAAGTGAGGAAAGAACACCCAAGGAAATGCCCCTCAAGAGAGGTGCAGTATGTATGGCATTGGAAGAGCTCAAGGAAAGCAGCAGGATCAATGAACTAACACTTATGGGAGAGAAGAACTGCAGGAGCTGGAGTTGGCAAAATAGGTGGGGTAGCAGGAGGGAACGGAGGAGCAGGGCGCTTACACAGGGGCTGTGGGGGAGTGCGGGTTACTGTGATGGTGGACTGTGGCTCTTGTTTGATGGGGGACCATGATCCATTTCAGGGGTTGTGAACCAATTCACTGGCTTATGGCCAGCATTATAGAAACAAAATTGGGTGAAGTGATGAATCTTAGAATGTGCTCCAAGTCATACGGGTAAGTATTGCTTTTTAACAATGTTTTTCAATTGTTTATTCATCTCACTTATATATATATAATAATATATATAATATATTATATATAATAATATATATAATATATAATAATATATATAATAATAATATATATAATATATTATATATAATAATATATATTTATTATATATATATATATATATATATATATATATATATATATGCAGAGATTTGTTTGCATTGCCTCATAAGGTAAAGTATGCTTTAAATTTTAAACCAAGATAAAGAAGTTTAAAAAGTACCATAGGGAGTTTCATGGGAGTGAATATCTAAACTTAGGGTTATTGGAGATGTTTGCATGTCCTGAGCAGTTGAGAGAAACAAAGAAAAACAGAACAAAAACACCTGCATGCAGCCAGTACCTGAGCTGCCATCTCCTCTTGTGGCCTGTCAATGCTTCAGTATTGGAAACCAAATGCAGGGGAAACTATTCTTAGATTTGCAGATTTTCATCAAAACAAACCTAAATAACCTTAAAACTATTGTTTTCTTTGTCTGTCCTTTGGAAAACAAATTGGAGGCTAACTTTTTAATTGACTTTCTTCATACTCATTCAGTCTTACCTAATTTCTTTCATGCCAAATCAAAATTTTCTTCTGTCTTTATTTTCATAGGCAAGGTAATGGTATTTATAAAACACATGAAATCCCTATATGAATTCCCTAAAAACTGACAGGGCCAGCCAAATAGCTCATTGGATTAAAGCACCCACCTACGCAGACGCAGGGTCTGGGAGTTCCATCTCCTGGCCTGCTGTGTCAGCCCTGCCCCTAGGGCATGCTGAGAAGGCGATTGAGACTGGGAGTGGTGCTGCATACTTGTAATCCTAGCATTTGGGAGGCTGTAGACAGGAGGATCACTACGAGTCTGATCTACACAGTGTGACTGTGTAGACCCTGTCCTCAATACAAAAAAAAAAAAAAAAAAAGTGTTCGCATATATCTCAACTACATTGCAAAACATAATGATAATAAACAATACACCCCTTTCCACTAATAGTGATACATAAAAAACAATATACCTTCTCTTCTAAACAGGATCTTAAGAAACAGATCAAAGCTTAAAACCATGTTCATAATGAATATTACACTTTGGTAGTTGACTTTTTAAACAAGTCCGAGAACTTCAGTACACTTGAAATGTGAGTAAAATATGTGTCGCTTGGGTCCAAACCTTGAGGTCACTTCTGAGTCACCTGACTCCTGGGAGGGGGTGTGTGTTGATTCTAGGCCAGGCTCAGGCTCTACTAGGTGGGCCTGTGTGCTCATTTCCTAAGGCTACTGCAAAAAGAGATTACTTTAATAAAATAGAAATTCGTTCTCTCACATTTGTGGAAAGTTGCATTCCTAAAGCAAAGTGTTGTCGGGACTGCAGTCCTCTGAGATTCTGGGCATAATCCTGCTTTCTCTTTTCCTGGCTTCTGGTGGTGGCCCTCACTCCTCAGCCCCCTTCACACCATAGCCGTGGTGCTCCAGTCTCTGGCTCTGGCCTCCGCCGCTTGCCTATAGCTCATAAGGGCACAAATCATATTGAATCAGAGGCCTGTTTAATACAGTATAATCTATTCTTGACTACTTACATTGGCAACAAGTAAGTCAGGACTTCAGTAGCCCTTGTTGGTGGGGGCAGGAGACCCAGGATGGTGAAGGGAAGTTGATGAAGGGCTGTAACTAGAAGAAAGCCCTGCAGCCAGAAGAGACCCCTGAGGGAGACTAGGGGGATACAGGGACTAGTAGGTTATTTCTAGGGTCTGGAGAGCCACTGTTGATCGGACGTGGTGCTAAGCACAGCTTATAGGACAACTAAGTTGTCTTACAGTAGCTTCTATTTGTGTGTGTGTGTGTGTGTGTGTGTGTGTGTGTGTGTGTGTGTGTGTGGTACTGGGGACTGGACTCAGACCCTTGCACTTGCCAGGCAACTGCTTATTCTACTGAACTATCTCCCCAGCCCCCGATGCTTCTATTTTACAGGGATCAGTTATAGTGGGTGGAAACAATGAGAATGTTATATTTAAAGGACTCACCGTTATGATCTGTACAATGTTTATTTCAGTCTTGTCCAGAGAGCTTCCATTCCTCCTCTGAAGGTCTAACAGTATCACCAGAATGAACTGTAATGTTAAGGAAAGCAGAGGAGAGAGTCAGTGCAGAATTAGCCAGAAAGTAAGAAATGTGTCACCAGAGAGGGCGACAGGGCCAGGTGGACACAACTGGCTTCTAAGCACAGGGCTCCTAGGCAGCGAATAAGGGTGTCTCAAATGCTCAGAGCTGGGTGAGCTTCAAGGCAATTTGCTTTTCCTGCCAAAGCTCTCTTCTTGCCAAACTCACTTTAGTAAAAATGTGTCTCTCACCTAATCAGTCTTAAGAACCCATTTATATTTTTGGATTTATGCAGTGCATATTGTGCTTGTCTTTGTCAATAGGAAATTGGGGGACCAGAAGACCCTCAAACATTTTGTAATTTCACAGGGGAATTTCATTTATCATTAATTTTGTAGAGAAATATGCTTTCATATAAAGGAGTTTGTTTTCCAGTTTCTTTTTTTTCTCTTTAACAATTATAGGGGTTGGGGATTTAGCTTAGTGGTAGAATGCTTGCCTAGCAAGCTGGAAGCCCTGGGTTCAGTCCTCAGCACCAAAAACAAAAAACAAAAGAAATGAACAAACAAAAAATCTCCCCTAAGAAAGTTCTGATAAAATTATGCCTGTCATCAGCTCTGGGTATATATCCTACCAGCACTGTGATGTTTCAGGGAGGAATAAACAATTGCAATTTAAACAGAAAGTCAGTACCATCATGCATTTCTATCATAAATTTTTAAAGCCAGATTTAAAAAATTTGATACACACATAGAGAATCAATTAAACAGCATAAAAGATAGATGTTAACTTCCTTCTTACCCCAGCAGCTTGCATTCTTGTTTTCTCTTGGAAAGAACCACAGAGCACTGGTCCTTTCAGCATTGACTTCGTCTACGACATCGCCACTCTTGACTGTGACCAGGACTGTAGTGATAAATGGCACCTCCAGGAGGAGACATGGGTTGGGTGACCACTCTCTTAGTCAATAAGATATGTGGTCAGGGTTAGGGGTGGCCTCCATGGGTCAGGGAGGAGCCATCTGGCTATCACCTACATGGCTGGGCCACCTAGATGCTGTCCCTAGAGACTCACAAGGGACCACATTCAGAAAAATATCTACTCACTGAAGTTAGGATGGAGGATTAGCTGGGACATACAATGCATGTTTCTCATTAGAAAAAAAGCATGGACTTGCTAGGTTGCTCTTGTTTGGATGAGAATAAAATCAGCTATGATTCAGGGTCCTCATTAAAATGCCACCTGTCTACTTCAGTTCTCCTGAGAAAAGTCCCAACACCAGGAGAGGGTCAGTTCTGCTCCACAAATCCTAAATCATATCAATTATTCCAGCCCAACCCCATGATCCAGTTTCTGGTTCCAGACTGTGAGACTTGCTAAGAGTTTTTGCTCTTGCAGCGTGGACCCCAAAGAAAAGGTATAAAAGGTTACTGCAGCCAGGTCTATGAAAGTCCTGTTGATCACGAGGGAAGAAAATGCACATAGACATTATGAAAGATTACGTTCTGTGTGGCTAATGATCACTTTTGGTTTCAGCTTTCCTGAATGCTCAGAAAAGAAAGGGAGCGCACAGGAAAGGAATTTATTGCAAAAGAATAATTGCCCAGTGCATTACACAGCACAGTAGGGTTATAATGAGCACGAGGAGGCACAATGTCTAACCAACCCTTAGAGTTACAGTAATCATCTGATTCAATGTCTTTCTGCAGAACGCTGAGCAACCAGATAGTTTTGCCCAAAGGATCGGACTGCAATTGTTTTGAAAGTTTCTTGGGGGAAATGCAATTAGTGACAAGATTTAATAAAGCCAAAACAAGTGAGTGTGAGGAGATGAGCCTCCATTCCTTTGTTCTTTTTATGTAATGTAAGAAAATGGCAAGAAAATGATTACATTATAACTAAATGAATTAAACAAAGCTCCAAAACATAAATTAGAATTTAACTACACCATTAAAAACTAATTTAGTTTGCAAGCCACCATTACTAGATAATAAAGACCCATTGCAAAAGTACAACAATATCTTATGAACATGTAAAAAAACAAGTAATAAATCTCATTGAGCACATGAGTTTCTGTTATATTAGCAGATGAAAGTGCTGAATGGATGTTTCTCTATGTAATGGAAACTAACAAGTAATGGAACAATTGGTTTGCTTAATTTTGTTGCTATAAATGGTTCTGTGTTAAGTGTAAGGGAGGCCACAGGCAAAATTAGAGAAGCACACATAGTATATGGATTTAGTTCCATATACTATGGAACCTGTTCTCAAAAACGCAGTTGACTATTTTGTCAACATATGAAATATACTGTGGTCTATTCAAGTGCAAAAAATACCTTATTTTAGGTAATTGCAAATATAGTGGTAAATTCAGACTTTCTCCTATAGTGTATCTTACTAAGTTGTTCTGGAAATGACAAGGTATACATAAAAAATTCAAGAGATGTGAATAAAAAATTTTAGTTCCAGGGTTACTATTTTAAAACTTACTAAGAAAATGTCACTAACATTTCCTTATATGATTAGAATAAAACGCAAATGACTTTCAGAAAGCTCATTTGATTGGAAATGAGTTTTGAATGTATGCTTTGTAATAAAACAGCTAGTGATAAGCATTTTTCCCCCTTTCTGCAGTTAGGACACTGCCGGTAGAGCCTGTGCAGCCAGCAGATGGCAGTATAACTCTGTATTTCTAGTTCAGTGTATGGTTGAATTTAGAATTATTGAAACATTATTTATGGAATCATAGGACTAAGGGAGATAAACATGTATGTATTCAGTGGCTCTGCTATTCCCATAGAGGCCATGCAGTGACTCTGTGTAGTGTTCAAGCTTTGGCCTTTCCTTATAATGATGCTTCTATATAAATTTTCACTGAAGGAAACATGCTACAGTGCTGTAGAGATGGTTTTATAAAATTGCTTGGTGACTTGATACAGTTGGACATGTTCATTTATGTTTTACAGGCTGTGTGAAATCTTAATGTTAAAAAGAATGAACAGTTCTCTTAAATGGCATCTCATCTGTGTAGGGTTTCTCGAATTATCCCATTGGGTTATCTGTAAATTCTCTGTTGCATTCTAGATTTTCAAACCTAGACACCAGCACAAATATCCTGAGATGTCCTGTTTGCATACCTTTTGTGTTACTAAATTCTTTATTCTTCAACAGTAGGTGCTTCATTCTAGAGCTTGAATGCTTGGTCCTCTGTTTGATGTCACTTAATAGTCACCCGCAAGGATTTGTTGTACTAACAAGTGTTGTCGGACAGTTCACATGAAGTGTGATTTCATATGATACTCCATTTTACTGGGCAGCTAAATGTTGTATTTAAGGAGAATCCTGGAATTCTTTCCTTACAAAGGAAGCCAGAATCCAGTTTTGTTGAACATACAAACAAGAAACTTTACTGACTGCGTTAGTTAATAGAAAATGAAATATTGAGGTGCATTGCCTCAGTCTGAAATGGGGCCACTTTATAATATGGAAACTCTCTTACAGTTCATTACTAAGAATGAAAAAATTTAAATCTAACAAAATGGCAGGAGAGACAGAGTGTCAATAGTAAGGTGAAATGAAGCTTTAAATGCAAAATTATCAATAAATATATTACAGATTTTAGGAGTGCAGTTATAGATATAGCTATTTATTTGTGAAACCATTTACATTTTGTAAATAATTTATTATAGGAGTGAGAGAAGACATGCAAAGAGATGAAATAATTATCCAAATGCCCCTTCGGTGAACTATATTTCCCTTATTTATATTACTTTTAATGTCATAGCTTTCTTTATGATGCTATGTACTAAGACTTTAAAACTTCTAGGAGAGAAGACCCCATCTGTAAGCTGTGATTAATATGAGAGCATTACAGAGCCCTTGGGGCCTGCAACTGGAGGACATTCTTCCATGTTCAAGTTTACCTGTCTCTGCCCTTGGATTTACTGTTGTTCATGGCAGAGGACTCAGCCTGTCCCATCCCTCACTGCAATGACATCTTTCTAGCAGCAATTCTGGAAGCTTCTTGTCTTTAGAAAAGATAGATTCTCTTTGGCAGAGGATTCTCCTGCCAACGCGGGGAGCGACGGGATCGCAGGGCCTGGGTGCCTCTGCCTTGCTGGTGCTGCACACGCTATTGCTTAGGCTGTGCGTTCGCCCACGCCTGGGTTTTGGCCGTGGCGGCTCTTTTCCCTGCCATAACTCATTTAAATGTAATTCATAAAAGCAAAGGAGAGAGGTTGCTGAACACGAAGCCCAGAGTGCTTCTGCATTTGAAAAGTGTTTTGCAATTTATTCTTAGTGATTTGGATCAGCACAGGCCCAATGAATAGTTAAAGCTTTGTAAAATCCTGTTTTCCAGAGAGGAAAATGGAATTACCAAAGGAGTTTTACATTCTTAGTTATTCATTTGTGATAGGAATGAGGAACGTAATTACCTGCTCCTCTTCGTTTTTTGAGGATCAAATGAAATATGAAAATTAAAAATGGTTTGGATATGAATGTGAGTGTTGCAGTATAATTATTATTATCAACCGCAGGGGAGACTTTGAGGACAGAGGAAATTCTACATTCCAGGTCTTGTTATTTGAGAAGCAGTGATTCTGGCTGACTATGACTCCTATTATAATGCTAGTGAGACAATATTCCCATGTTTCTTTGCCTTTTATAGAAAATTAATCAGATTATACCTTCATAAAAAATCAAAATGATAGGACCATAAACACAGATCTTCACCCACTCCTACTGATCTGTGTTCTTGTGTTCAGAAGGCAGTGGGTGGCTTGAGAGCGGAGGAATTAGATGAACTATAGTGGAAATCATTTTCTCTTGTTCTCATGTTCGTAGTGGCCAAGGTCATCATTAGCAGGCAGTGGCTGTTCATCCAGAGAGAGGCTCCTGATCATTTTATTTTTTGCCACACTAATTCATTTATTCCTCACAGGAGCATTCTGCATTCAGGTGCTGGTAGTGAGCAGCAGGTTCTGCTAGTTCTCTGTCCTGGTGGTACATTGGTATTGCTCCTCACAGAGTTAAATTGCAGTAGAAAAACATGAAAAGAAAGCTCAAAGATGCTGTCTTGTATGGAACATAATACACAGTTGTAACAAACAGTGCTTGATAAAATACCAGCAGCAGGGAGCACAGTTATTTATTGCTTCAAGGGAAAATCAAGCAAAATAGCTACAAATTGTTTAAAGTACATTTTCCCCATCTTTCTTGGGTTTCAGTCATTTTGGCTATGAAGCAGAAAAGATCTCTGTTATTTCCTAAACCAAGATTAGCTTTCCTTGGTGTGCAGTGCCTGCCTTGGCTTCATGTGAAGGAATGAGCTTAATACAAACCCAGAGAGCAATAATTGCCTTGGAACCATTACAGGCCAAGTGTGTACCTCCTGGTGGGGACACCTCAGGCAGCTTGGGTGGAAAACAGCCTCCCAGTGCTGCCTACCTTTCTTGCTTTCCTTGGGCTTTGGGCCATCATCCAGGATTGTGGGGCAGCCCATTTTGAATTCATGGGTCATATTAAAACATGTATTGGAGATAAAAACCTTGAGAATTATCAGATGATGTGGAGATAATGTGTGTTCTTGAACACGGCAGGTCACCCCATCCCTGTGGATCCACACTACATGATTACCTTAATATTCAAGGCAGTTCAACTTGGCAGAGAGCCATGAACCCCACAGGTCTGCTAAAAATACTCAAGGCCTTGCTTATTTGTCAGGATTTATTTATTTATTTTTTTAATGACACATTTTGCCTTTATTGAAATCATTAGTATCCTTAATAAACAAAATGTCATTTATTATTATTATTTTTATTGAAGAAAAAATAGCAATGAGACAGTTTCAAGACAAATTAACGGGACAGATTCAACAAATCAATACATTGCAAAATGTTTTCATAATGTTTCGGTGTGGTATAAGGTGCATACATGATATTATACCTACAGGCATTATTATAGCAGATGTCTCTAATCAGTGAACGAAGA
>PVKA01019445.1:0-42062 GCA_004027165.1 Ctenomys sociabilis | reverse complement strand
CAGAAATGGGCATCTGAGATGAATACATACTTCTCAGAGGACGAAATTAAAGAAGTGAATAAATATATGAAAAAATGCTCCACATCGCTAGCCATTCGTGAAATGCAAATAAAAACAACACTGAGATACCATCTCACTCCAGAAAGAATGGCTATCATAAGGAAATCAACCAACAACAAATGTTGGAGAGGTTGTGGGGGAAAAGGGAACACTTCTCCACTGCTGGTGGGAATGTAAACTGGTATAACCATTGTGGAGGTCAGTGTGGAGACTCCTCAAAACAGCAGGAGTAGAAATCCCATTCAAACCGGCTATCCCCCTACTGGGAATTTTCCCAGAGGAACTGAAAATATTATATCATAGTGATATATGTGTACCTATATTTATAGCAGCACAATTTGTGATACCAAAATCTTCGAAACAGCCAAGATATCTGTCACATGAAGAATGGTTGAAAAAGATGTGGTATTTCTAAATAATGGAGTATTACTCAGCTATTAAGAATGATAAGTTTGAAGCATTTATACTGAAGTTGATGCCACTTGAACATATACTCATAAGTGAAATAAACCAGACACACATGTGTAAATATCATAGAGTCTCCCTAGTATAAGAAGTGAAAAGCAGAAATACAAATGGAAATGCACAACAACTAAAAACAATTGAGTGAGATAAGGCAAAGTGAATGGCATATGCTGCAGGATACTAATCTGCTTTTCTTCTGGATGGTTAACAACCTAAGTTCACAGATCAAAATTGGAGAAATAGAAGAGCCACAAGGCCAGTCAACATTTTGGCCCTAGCGTTTCAAGGTCAGCAAAGCCTCAGGACATTGGAAAACCTGTACTGCAACATCATGAAACTCAGTTGAGTCCCAAATTTTCTGAACAAGGAGATTATGGAGCCACAGAGGAAAGAGATTGAAGTTCCATATTGTGCCTGGGGAGAGTCACATGGAGAGAAAACTTTCTCTCAGGCCCTCACGGAGCAAACTGGTGAAGCATTGGCCGTGACTCATGAACATGGATAACACAGATAAACAATCTACAGAATAAGGTACAGGACTACAAGAGAAACCCTCAGGGGACTTCACTGACCTCATAAGAAACATAAAGTACATGTATTGGTATATAAGTCTTGCTCCATCTAGGTCTTAACCATCCAGCAGAAAAGTATAAAAATGAAGTATACATCACGGGGCCATAATAGTAAGCTGAGTTGTGAATGGCTGTGGTTGACAACTCCTTCGGATGACTCACTATTGTTCTGTAATGCTGAACTGTGTTGGATTGTGTCATCGAGTTCAGGCACCTAAATTAGTTGAATGACAATGGAGAGCCCATCTGTGACAGGTGTAGACAAAAGAAGGGGTATAGAAATTTAGAATCATGATATGTGTGTATGGACAGTACAGTTGGGATAGATAACGCCGCGCCTCTACATAATTCTATGAGAGGCAAGATTTGCACTAATGGTGGTTGGATAGGATATTATGTCGGCTTCTAGCACTATGGACAACTACTAGGAAAATAGCAAGGTAGAAAGTTTTAATTATTGAATCTTTGATGTAATTCAGGTATAAAAAATAAGATACGCAAACAGCTACACTCTCTTAATTCACATGCTATAATAATGTCTGCAAGTATGATATCATGTATGCACCTTGTATGATACCAAAACATTATGAAAACAGTTTGCAATTTATTAATTTATCAAATCCATCTCATCAAGTCATCTTAAAACTGTCTCACTGATATATGTACTTCAATAAAATAAAAATAAAAAAGTTATAAAAAAAACTGAAAGAATAAATAAATCCTGAAAAGTATAGTATAGTAAAACTTAAACTGAACTTAAGGATTAAACAATGAAGATGAGAGAAAGGAACAAGCATAGGAAAAGGAGTGAAAAGCATGCAAATATATATTCTATATATATTATATATAATATAAAGTCTGAGGTGGTTGTACTAATAATTCCATCCGTTTTTTCCTATACATACTGATCATTTGTATGTTTTCTTTAGAAAATATATGCTCAGGCATCTTACCAACTTAATGGAGGCAATTTGGTTTTAGGATTTTAAATTGTACATATTTTATGAAAATGTAGAAATATTTTTAGGTATTTATCTCTTATACCACAAAGGGTAAGTGGACGGTAATGAATACATTAATTAGCTTACGATAAACATTATATAAAGTATGCTTATACCAATTCATCTTTGAATGCATATATATATATATATATATATATATATATATATATATATAGTTTTATTTGTGAGTTGTACCTGAACAAAACTAGAAAATTGCTTATCAAGTAAGAGAGCTCAAGAGAAATATGAAGCATACATAAAGCCAAGGCATATGCTTTTTCTTCCTCATCTAAATGTGCAAACACAGCCATGTGGCCATTTGGTGGCCAACAGAGAAATAAGAGGTTTGGAACTGAAGGGGTCGAGGGCAGTGAAGAAATTGTGTGAGAGACGATTATTAGCGTTTTGTTTTTCTAATACCAGAAGTTGTAGGGCATTTTGGCTTGATGGTAGATATCTGTATGCCTGTAACTCCAGCAGTTAGGATGCTGAGAGAGAGAGAGATGGACGGACCGATGGACAGTCAGACAGACAGAAAGTGTGTTATAGTTGTAGGGCAGTAGAATGCACTTGGAAATGTCTTGGAGAGGGACTTCTTAATCTTTGCCACAGATATGAATGAAATATCTGATGGCACTACTACTGCCCAGAGGGTTTTTTTGAGTCCCTGTTGCTATTAGGTCTTGTTGCTAGAAGTCTCAAAAATGATCTTATCAATTCCTGAAGGCTACGTCATTGTCTTTGCTGTCCAACAGAGACCGTAGTAAAGGCCACTGGCATACTGGTTACATTCAGTAATGGGAGCAGAAGTGCCAACTGCTTTTGTCCTGCTGCCTATATCTTCTGGCCCTGCAGGCTCACCATTAGCTCCACAGTAGGACTGATGTTTTGTATTCCGTTTGGCCCTTGAGCTTTAGGTCTTCGTGATGCTTGTCTAGAAAGTATAGGTAAGTTAGCTTTCCATTATTATAACAAATACCTGCAATAATCAACATATGGAAAGGAAAGAATTATTTTCGCTCACAGTCTTGAATCTTTTAGTCCATTAAGATTTTACTCAATTGCCATTGGCCCAGTCAGTGCAAAGCTTGCATGTCATGACTATAGCACAAAAGCCAAGCAGATCTGCTCACTTCAAGTCTGAGAAACCAAAGAGAGTGAGGAAAAACTTCAACTCCTAATCACCTTTGAAGGTCCCAGGTAAGCGTAAGCCTCAGCCCTCAGATTCTCCACCACCTCACTTTTACACCATGCTGGGGACCAAGCGCTTAACACTTTGTACTTGGGAAACCACTGCACATCAAAATCCCCACAATCTCTCTAGTAGCATTTTCTTCAGCTGTCTCTTGTAATTCATTTAGAACAAATAATCCTGCAAGAAACTGACAGTGATGTCATCTAGAACATTCCACTCTATAGACTGCATCTTTCTTCCTAGGATTAGGTCATCAACTATGCATTGAGCTGTTTTCAAAGAAATCCCTCTTAACTGCTGTTTCATTGTCATGAAGGAAGAGAAAGAAGAAGGCCTAGGGTACAGCAACCAAAATATGAGTGCATTTCTATACAAACTTCCATCTGGTTGCCATGAGGGTATATATGCACTGTCTTTTCTGCCCATATGTGCTTGTGTAGTACTGAAATTCCAAGGGAGAATCCTCCATATACCTTAGGCTGGCAAAGCCAGCAGCCATCTGGATACATGAGAAGCAAGCATTGAGAAGGCATATCAGCTTCATTGAAGAGTACAGCAAAGCTCTTATCTGAAAGACATATCAATAATCACTGTTCATCTTCTGGACTCCTCACTATTTTGGTCTTGTATATAAATAGCATGCAACAGACATGTGGTCTTCATTCCCTAGATCCCTTGTTGCTCAACTTCTGCAGTCTTGTATATGTGCCAAGTGCTTTATCTTCTCAAGAGGAAACAAATAGATGTTGGGGCTTTCAAAAAGAAATAAACATAATTTGTTAAACAGACACAGATAAACCTACACAAACAGAGCTTCTGTTTGGTGACAGGACTAGTCTCCCGTCCCTTAACAGTGAAAGTCATATTGGCCCTGGCACTATATTTCACCAAAAGGAAGTGTTCTTTTTCTAGGGAACACTGGGCAAAGATTTGGGAGTGCTAGGAGTTGTTACACTGATTAATGGGAGTTGTTGACATTTTATTGGGGAATGCCAGAATTGCAAAAAGCTCTGCCATGAATAAAATGAGATATCCCTGTGCAACAAGGAATTATCTAGGGCCATATGCTAAATGCCACTAAAGGGAAACAACTGATGAGGTGGATGGAGCAGAATTTCTATGGGATTTCTAGGGTTACTAAAGATCTATGGTGAATGCTTAGAGCAGTACTGCTCAATATGTTGTGACAGTGATCAAAATATAAAGTGAATTTTTAC
Organism: Ctenomys sociabilis; assembly: GCA_004027165.1. Lineage (NCBI taxonomy): Eukaryota > Metazoa > Chordata > Mammalia > Rodentia > Ctenomyidae > Ctenomys > Ctenomys sociabilis. The sequence goes on along the minus strand of PVKA01019445.1, from coordinate 37,552 downwards.
ATTTGTGAAAGTGTTATAGTAAAAGGCACATTGCCATTAATACCCCTCAAAATAGTGCCCTATGCTTTAAATTAGCCCATCATTCTTGCCACTTGCTTAAAAAGTTCTTGAAGTCTCTTTTTGTATGTTTATGAGGAGTGTTTTTTCAAAAAACATGGTGAATGCTACTGCCAAATAGCATCCAGTGATAAGGCCGACTTGTGAAAACATTGCAATGTGTCCTCATCTACCTTCTTCACTGGATCTAGCACATTGTGACATGACTCTTCTGAAAGCTGACAGCAACCATGAGTGAAAGATAAACATTTTGACTGAACTCAGAAGAACGTTACAATTTAAAGCACTGATGAAAGAGGGCTTACAGAACTGCTTCAGAAAGTGGCAAGAGTGATGGGATAAGTGGGAAGAATCGTTCTGAGGATGACTAACAGCAATTTGCTTTTTACTTTAATGTTTTAAAAATGTAAATAATCATTTTTTTATTATATCTGATACATCAACTACATGAGAAATACCTGGGTGTTAATAAAGTTGGATTTCTGAGTCTTTCTCAAGTCTTAACTGACTCAATCTGTGGGAGAGGAGGGAAGGTTTCAGCATTTCACAAACAAATCAAGTACTCATTATGTGAACTAATGTTTGAAAGCCATTGGAGTAAAGGAGTTTTCCAAGAAATGGGAGGCTGGGGGCTCAACTAATGAAGCTGTGTGCACAAGGAAAGGCATGGAGGAAGCCAGCCGTACCCACTGAGAGCAGTAGAAAAAGAGGTGGGTTTGGGCAATGAAAAATATATTTAGGATACCTATGGGGAAATAAAGGAATATTTATTTCTACCTTTGAAAACAGTTAAAATCTCATTGCTTTTTAAAATGACCATAGGTTTCAAAGTCTTAAAATATCCTTTTACAAAAGAGAATCTAGGGCCAGCCAAATAGCTCAGTGGATTCAAGGGCATGCAAGCAGGCTCAGGGGCGGGGAATTCAATCCTTAGTCCAGCTGTGCCGGCCGGCCCTGGGGCAAGTTGAGACAGCAATTGAGACTAGGTGTGGTGGCCCTTGCCTGTAATCTCAGCTCTTAAGAGGCTATAAACACGTGGATCACTGAGTCTGATCTAGTAGTGAGAACCTGAATACCCTGTAGAACCTTCCCTAAAATAGAAAGAAAAAAAGTTTGGGTAAGTCATCAACAAACTTTCCAAACACATATTGCTCTTTGTTTTATGTTTTTCTGAATGCCCATTTGCATACTTATCCCTTGAGTTGCTTGCTGTTTATAACCCTCCAAGAAATAGAAATTGAATTAGTATGTATGAATACTAGTTTATGAATGCAGTACAAATACAATAATATATTTATGGAGACATTTTGGCAGGAAGAAGTTTGTTTCCAAATCAACAGTGGCCACAAAAATGGTTTTTAAATTTGAAGATCACCAATACCATACTAATTCTATTTAGACTGAGCTTGGCAATGACTACATTTAAAAGATATTGATTATGCACGTGTTCTGTGCAACTTTAGAGATTGCCAAGAAACATGGAATTACTGCAAATAACTAGATTTAGTACACTAGAGAGTTAGCAAAGGAAACAAGCTGTACCCGGTGCATCAAACCATGCACTTGCCTCAATTTTTTGATAAATTGAGTTAGGTTCAATTATTTGTGAAATAATCACTACATCTTAGAAATAATAACATCATCTTCATAATCAGATACCTCTTAGACTCTGTGCTATGAACATAGAACTGATAAATAGGTTGCATTAGCTCAGATGCTGTTTTGCTTCTTGCTATTATTTTTCTAAAATGAAGCACTCATCAGTCTGGGGACTAGTCAGAAAACCCTGGCAGAAAATTATTCCAAATCAAATATGTATAAATATGAAGGAGCATTTCTACTACTGGAAATCAAATTTACAGGCTAAGGGACCCACATGAAACAGAACTCAGACATACATCTATGTTCTGACTCTGGTAGAGAATTGACAATAGCCAGCCACTGGAGATCTTCCATGGGCAGGTGACATTCAGAATTCAGGTGAAGCCTTCTGGATTAGCGTCGTAGCATCCATGCCTCCTTGCTTTCCTGGTGTGTTAAATTTTGGTCTTATTTTTTAGTGAGCTCACATTCATTATAATGACTTGGAGTGATGGTTATGATACAACCTTATCCTAATAGTTATACTTTAGAAACTATATAATAATCATTTTGATCTTCAAAAACCTTTTTTTTCCTGTAACTTTTAAGAATGTTCACACTGATTAATTTTTTTTTTTTTCAGAAGAACTGTCTGGTCAGTAGGGAAGATATAATCGGACTTCATTCTTGATTCAAAAACCTCTGGATCCCAGTGTATTTGGGAATATAGAATATTTTTAGGTACTAAAATGGTACTAAAATGGGATGAATAAAGAGGTTAAGTTTCCTTAACCCACTTAGGTCAGATTTTCCTTCCAAATAAGTTTGGTTCAAGTCATACCACCACTAGGAGAAGAGATATGCCATGCCATTTCTCTGCCTGGCTCATTTGAATTATGGTTCCTCAGTGAGGACACCTGAAGAATATTTTGGGAGCAGACTGGAGTCAGAGTTAACATAGAGGATCTATTCTCCATCACAGCTTTATTAAATGCCCAAGAAATATCTAAGTACCTACACTGTGCACTGTGACAGATAACTCAGCAACAGGCTAGATAGCTTACTCAGACTTACTCAGAATTATCCACCTATCAATGTGTTGGATAAGGCAAGTTTGAGATGAACCTTAGTGTGAAGACATTTTTCGTCCCAGGCCCCATTGAGTGAAGGTATAAAATCATTGTCTTCAAGAATGAAACTGAGCTTCTCACAAGAAAGGCAACATAGCAAAGTGAACAGACTATCTGAGTGATCAAACCTGATTTGCTACTTGCTAGATGTCTAATATGTGCTCTTGGGCAAGTGTTTCAACTCTGTAGGAATCAACTTCTTTAGCTATCAAGTGGTTTAGAAAAATCCCTCCCTAGCCCACTTAGCAATAAAACTCTAGGGATGGATGCCACCCTTTCACCATACCAGCAAAGTACTCTACTACTTTTTTTGTGGGGGAGGGTCAACAGGGTATTCAGGATCTGGCTATTGGAATGTTAGTGATTCTCCTGTTTACACCCTCCCAAGTGCTAGGATTACAGGCACATATCATCATGCCCAGACTCAATTGCTATCTCAGTGTGCCCCTAGGGCAGGGCCAGCTGGCAGGCCTGAGTACTCTACTACTGAACTGTATTCCAACAACTTTTGATTAACTTTTTTTCTGATACAGGTCTTACTAAATTGCTCAGGGTGGCTTTGAACTTGTGATTCCAATCCTCCTGAATAGCTGGGATTACAAACTCTCATTATCATGCCATGCCTAATGAATACATGTGATGGCACTGTTACCTGCACAATACCATTCTAATATAAAGTGGAAACTGATAAACACATGCACAAACTTTGTGTATCTACTTTTTTAGGTTTCACTTCGGGAGGCAAATCACTCAAGTGAATTAGAAGATATAGCTCAAGAAGCAAAAAGATTCTTGAGGGGCAGGGAATGCTTGTGAGCATGAACAAGCCTGTTGTCCTTACTGTCTTGTCTACCTAGCCTTCTCAGTTAACTTTGAAGTCTTCCTCATGTTCCTTTGATTTTTCTGCTTGGTCTTTCTCTATGCTGTTTCCTGGGTTTCAGGCACTGCACAGAATTGCTGAACTGCCTTGGTAATTCGCCCTTGTAATTTTGGTTTGTAGTTTCCTCCCACGCACTCATTTATCCCCTCCTCTTTTCTGCTTTCTCTCCCTGTCTCCCCTTTTCCCTTCTTTGCTTTCCCACATTTTTCTGTGTATCATCTGGGTTCTACAAAATGTTCTCTTAATATTAGCTGAATGAGTTCTCAGGGATTTTAAACCTCAGGGGAGAGAACAACTCAGGCATCTGAGGGAATTTACCTTCTATATGTACTAGATTTCTCAACCTGGATCTCAAAAATCCTTTCTTGTTTGAGCTCCCTGTCACCTTCATATTATTCGGGAGCTTATCTAAATGAACCGAGTTTGTGTCTGGAGGCTCTCACCAACTTCAGGCTACTCCAGCCTGCCCAATTCCCAGGTCAGTCTTCTGTGAGCTTCTTCCCATTGCCAGCCATCAGTGTTTGTATTAGCTGAGCTTGTTGGACCATCTGAAGTGCTCTTCGTCTTTGGTGTCCCATATTCTTAAGCATCCTTCATTGCTCATGTCTGCAGTTTAAACTGAACTTGTCCCTGTTCATCTCCCACAGCAGTGGTCTTATTACCACTATATCCTTATGTAAGTGTTCTGTTCCTTATGATGTGTGTGTTAGTATCTCTAGCATACATTGTTTTATATTTGGTTTAGAAGAGGTCATGAATGGGGAGCTCTTGTCATGCCATTAATATGCTTACAAGAGGAAGAGAGGTTAGATTGTTCTCTATATGTCATATAAGGACATGGCAAGGATTCAGTTATCCACTAAGTAAAGAGGGCTCACCAGAAACACATTGGCATACAGACCTCTAATTTTTAGCATCCAGAACCATGAAAAACAAATATCTGTTTTCTAGCCATTCAGTCTAGCAGTTCCTAGCTGAGACACCTCTATAGCACCTTGGAACAGACCTTGTAACATCATTTGTGTTCAGTGTTCGAAAGATACTTATTCTTTTCTTATCTTAATTTACTTATGATTAAAACGCAAATAATAATAATAATACCTTCCTATATATTTTTATGAAGAATAAATGAATTAATGTGTGCAAAGATTTAGAACAGTACCCAGCAGAGGGGAAGCTCTTAATGATTTTGTTCTTATCATTGATACTGTCTGTCATTGTTTTGATCTGTGTGTCTTAGGAAAATGAAAGCTACATCACTGTTTCATATTCAACTTGTCACCCTCCTGTGTATTTAACAGTAATCAAAAGGTATTTGTAGAAAGAACAAGTCCTTGAGTGATCTCAAATCTTCACAATGCTGAAATATGTACATAATAATATTTCAAATTGTAGAGGTTGTATGCCATGTTCTTATGTCAAAAGGAGTGGGTTTATGGGATATACTGGCATCCAGCATCTTGCTCCACTCTGAGCCCTCTGAAACCCAAGTTCTGGCTCATAGCTCCTCTTCCATGACAGACTCTTATACAAGATATAAGCAAGGATGACACACTACTAATTTCTGTTCTCTGTCATATGAATACAAAAGTTTTCTTGGAACTCTCTCTTTTTTCCCTTCGAGTTCTCTCTATGCCTGCTGCTTCAAAGTATTTGTCGCTTCCTTTAGGGACCTGTCCAAGAGAGTCAGGCTATGAGATATGTTGCAAAAACCACCTGTGTTGTTTCTGTGAAACAAGCGGATTTGACTGTTTTCTTTTTCTTTGCAAGATTCTAAGGAGATGTCCTAATCTTGGATAGGCTGCCTGCTGTTACCCTTAGGGTTTGTCATGGTGGCATCAAATCAAAAGACTTTTGCTCTGTTGCAAAAAAAATGCCATCAGGCATTCTCTCTGGGTAGGGGGGGTTGGGCTTTGAGTCCATCTGGTCCAAAATCCATCCAAGGGCAAGGACTATGTTTGCTTTAATTCCCTTTGTGTTGCCAGTGCACATCACTATGCCTGGCATAGAGTAGGTATGCAAGTGACATCTGTTGAATAAACATCTTGCAGTGGGAATACTGGAAATGCTTCATGTCAGTAGCCTATTTCAATTTTGCTAGTCTCATCTGTACTGCAGCAAAAAAAAGCCTGCAGTCTGGATTGCTCTTTTCTGTACCTCTAAAATATAGCATTTCTCCTACCACAGCACTCACTGTTCCATTTGCCTCTGTTTTGTCCCCACTTCTATTCCTAAAGCTCTGTGTATATTGTACCTCATGATGAGCTCATGGTTTCTGCTAGAAATATTATTTGGATGCATTATTCTAATGCTCATGGTGGACAACAATAACAATTATAGAGCCATATATCATATTTATATGTCACAAAACACTTATTGTAGAATTATGGTGATAGCCATGGGAGTGTTAGGAAGGGAATACGTGGTCAGAGAGTTTCTTCATTCAAGGCCAAAGATTAGTAATTGTAAGATACTCTAAAGGGAGCTAACTGTGACTTTTATAGTAGGAGATAGAATTTTGTTTTTCTCTTTTCCTGGATCCTAATGAACATGAGGAAGAAAAATTGGCAGCATCTTGCAAGAAAACAGTTTATCTCTTTTTTTCCCATTTCTTCCTCTTTTTACCCTGTCTGAATGTCAGATGCTACCTGCAGGGAGTCTGGGAAATACCACCTCAGATAATCACCTGCTGAGGATGGGTTGCAGAGGACCAGAGCAGTAAGGCACTAAGCCACATTGCAAGGCGGTCTGCAGAGATGAGAGTCTGGAAGCTCAAATCCTAGAAGCAAAAGACCAACATGGATCTAAGAATAGGAAATTTTCCTCATGATTATTATGAGATAGGAGCTCACAAAATTGTGACAGAATCTTGGCTTTCTGTTTTGATATCTGATCATTTTAAATTACTTAATTATTTGGTATGGGGTCTCACTACACAGTTCAGACTTGTAGGGATTCTCCTATCTCAGCCTCCCCAGCACTAGGATTACTGTCTTGTACCACCATGCCTGGTTTCAGTGGCTGGTTCAGCAGAGGTCTGGCACAACACATAGTTCTGGGGATTGAACCCATGGGTCTTTGCATTTGTCAGACTGATACTTAGACAGCCAAACTATATTCGCATCTCAATACTTGGTAATTTCTATAATGTCAATTTTCTGTTAAATAGTAGGGCTAGCAATGTGAGATTGTTAAGAGCATCAGAGTGCAATGCCACTACACATGGTGCTAATCTTAACTAACAACCAGAAAGTTCTATAGAAAGGTGGGAAGACAAGAGCATCATTTATGGTTTTTCTTCTGCATCTCATATACACATTCTCTTGCTCATTCATTCATTCACCCAGAAAATATTCAGTAAACTGTTGATGGAGTTTAACAACTATCTAAGGCATAATAAGTATGCTCAATGTCTGACTCCAGCACTCTTTTCAGTGTCATGTTGTTAAAGAAGGAAGAGGCCTTATTAGTCATATCTAGGATAACTTGGTCAGATGAAGCAGCTTACCTTTTTTTTTTTTGATGGAACCAGGGATTGAACTCAGGCCCTTCCACTTGCCAGGGAAGTGCTTATTTCACTGAGCCATCTACATAGCCCCCTCACTTTTGTTCTAATGGCTACTAAGAGCTTCTCTAATTGCTCATTGAGAATAGTAGGAATCTAGGTTTATAAATGTAAAATTGAAACAAAAACAGAATTTTAGGACATCTCATCTGTATGGCATAGTTGGCCTTTTTTGTTTTCTTCCAGCTATAAGCCTTCCACACTTCATATATTTAAAACTAACAACAAACCTATAAGTTACGTGGATACTCCTACTCATTTACTCATGCTCCAAAGGAGGATGCTAGAATGCAGGGAAGTTATATTAGTAAAGTTTGCTCAGTACATAATTCAAGACTGTAAGATCGAAGTTGTGTAGTCTGACAATATAGTTGATGCTCATACTTACCACGCTTCACTGCATCTGTTTACCAGACTAAAATGAAGTAGATGATAGTGATCCAGAGACAAAAATGTAGTCTGGGATAAAGGCCAAAGATCGCTCTTGCTGACAATACTCCCAGGCATAGTTGCTTAATAGGTACAAAAACAGAGATTGAACTTTAAAGAGACTGACCACATCTGCTAATTTCAGATATTAAGTGACTATTAAATCTCATTTTACCACTATTGTTTCCATAGCGTTTTGTGGTAATAATTTGCAAGACCCTAAATTTTCCTAGTGCGCCCTCCCAATAATTAAAGCCCTCGAAAGAAATCCATATTCAAGCTTAATTTTAGAAGCCTCTTGGGAGGCTGGCTTTCCATTGGATGTCCTGGATCCCATAGGATGATCATAAAAACATGTTCCATCCATGTTATAGTTGACATTATATGAGATTGAGAGAGTTCAAGGTTATGAAGCTACTAAGATTTGGGAGCTACTGCTAAGAATCTTTGGTTTTGGGCATGAGTGAAAGTCAACACATTCTTTTAGAAGCCTGTCAGGGCATGTAATCCTCTTTTTGTGCTACCCACTTACATGAACAAGTCACTTAAACGTTTGACTTTTCAAAATATGTATTATGTGTGCAGACACACAAATGAAAGACCATTTTGTATTTGTACATTCAAAATAGGATAAATATACAGCTACTTTCTCTTAATTCAGTGAGAAGAAAGATGTGTACTAATAGTGTTTGTGGACAGGATATAATGTCTGCATCTTATACTATGAATAACCACTAAAAAGACAATAATATGCAATGTATTAATTGTTGAAACTGTCCTATTTATTGGTTTTGAAATGTCCCATTGCTGTTGTTTCTCAACAAAATTATTTAAAAAGTAATATACTAGTATTGTGTTTTCATTCAAGATCTAAAAACTCATGTAATGTGTGTATTGACTGTGTTCATATGCACTATTATATGTTATGGAAAGAATACAAAAAGTAGCATATATTTGTTTCTAAGTTTTTTAAAATATGGCAGATACAATCAATATCTTCGATTGACAGTTGCTACAGGGATTTCTGTCCAGATAAAACTCATTGAGGGTTAAGGTGGTAGGTCTGGTTCCCTTTTAGAATGTACTACATACCTTTATGCTCTCGAAGTTTTGTTTTCTCACTTGGTAATTGGCAGTGTTTTTTTTTTTTTTTTTCACCGTGTCTGGTCCCTCATGACTGACACAACTGGCAGCTTTAAGCAATTTCTCTTTCAAAACAAACATGACTCATAACCCGTGTGGATGCAATGACTGTAGTTGATTTGGTGAACATTTCAAAACACAAAGTGGAAATAAACAGGAGCATTACTGTAAATGATTTTTAAAATGAACTTAATGCACTGGAAATAGTGCAGATGAAATAGAGGGAAAAATGTGAACATTGGAAATATATGCCAGTTAGCTCAAGCATAGAGAAGCGAGCATTAAAATTAAGAAGATATGCATTCAGTTTTTTCAAAACTATTTAGTGTATCATTGTACCTACTAGATATACATCAGTAAACTCAAAAAAGGTCTTTCCTTCTTAGCATTGATGTTATAAAGGGGAAGAAGGAAGAGTAAACCTGAGAAAAACATATTTCACGTAGGATGGTTATCAAGAAGTATAATTGACTGCATTTGAGATGGTTGATAAAGCCTCCATTGAGAAAATGACATTTGAATAAAGACCTGAAGAAGAGATGGAGGAAGAAAGTCGAGCACCTGAGGGAAAAGTCTTTCATGCCAAGGAGGCAGCAGGTGCAAACCTTACAGTGATGATGTTCTCAAATGCAGCTGGAGAGAAGTAAATAAAGGAGGACATAGTAGATATGATTAGAGAAGTAACCAGGAAGTTGGCCCACATTGAGAAGTACTCTTTATCATTAGGTATCTGGTGAAGTACAACTAGTGTAGCCAGTTGTGTGTTAGTTGATGCTCTGCTCACATTCCCTGTATCAAACAGATAAACTTGTCCCATACCTGCTAGGAATGTTGGCTTCTAAGGCACATAGTAATTCCTTATTATGTGCCCCCTTGCCTAGAAGATGTTCTCTCCAGGCCAAAGGTGCAACCCACAGCCCAGAACTGGCCCAGTCCTCTTGCTTCAACGTGGGGCCAATCCTGTGGTCCTTTTGCTCCCAATGAGATTAGATCCTGACCCTGCTCTGATCTTCCCCTACTGAATCTCTGGCTCAGGAACTTCTTCTAGGGAAGCTGTTCCAAGACAATATAAAACATAAATTTTCAACAACATAATTTTAGGAAGTTACTATGCTCTGGTTTTCTCTTCAGAGTTTGACTTTGGGTTACATTGTATTTAACCAAGTGCCCCATATGGTGAGACTCATCACCCAGGACAGTATCCACCACCTGCCATTGTATTAAGGAGGCAGGAGAGAATCTATATGAGCTGGGTGGTGCTAAATGTGCCATTGTAGACCACTGTGAATATCTTGCTGATTCTGCTGCTTAGTGGAGGAGTGCAATGTAAATACAATGTCGATGGCATTGTGCTCCAGTAATTGATTTGGTTTTACCCTGGCAGGTGAATCTGCTGGAGGGTCACTTTAGATGCTGTATTTTAGTTATTTGGAATCTTAGTCAATACATATTGTCTTCCTAACTGCTATCTGGCAATCCTGTGGGAGTGAAAATCTGATCATTTCTGAAGAACCCTATGGATTCACATACCTTTTGTTTAACAGTAGCTTTTTATTCATAGTCTATGTTTCAGGAACAGGAAGCAAGCTGTGGTTGGAAAATTTGAACCATCTTAAAAATACTATGTAATAAGTATGTCTTCCCAGTTCTCACAAACACATTGTCTGGCTAGAAATCCAAGCTTTAGCAAGTAGCCTGGAAAATTCTCCCCTTGATGTGCAAGAATATACAAATGCAAAAGCCTGACTCTAAGCCCTCTGAGATTCTCCACTGTCAATACTCTCCTTTGACAGAGAATTTCACTATAGTCTTGAGAACATTTGTTTCCTCCTTCTCAGAGCTACTCCTAAGATGCAGTACCTGACATTGTATAGTATGTTTCCTTTTCCCTGCCATCTTTCTCTAATGTATTCATCTAGAATAGTCCAGATGGTGTGTGAGTTGTCCTGTCTCCCACTTTAATTAATATTATCTGTGAGGTAGGCAAAGAGGTGTAATTGTCCCCACTTCGTAGATAAAGAAATACAGATTTTAAAATTTAAGTGACTTGTTCAAAATGAGGAAGTCAGTAAGTGTCAGAGACAGAAATAGATCACAGGCCTTCTGATTGCTATCCAGAAAACAGGGAAAGGCAATGACTTATTTGTTGGTGTTGTGCTTGCTAATATGGTCCTTTCATATGTTCTTGATGTAAGGATGCCAGGGCATCTGCAATGACTCAAGAAATATCTTTGATTCTCAGTGATGCGCTGAGGTAGTCTCCCCTTGTCAAAGCCTTTGGTGATTGGCTGTGCTTCCCATGGAGTAGCCAGTGAGTCCGCACCTTCTGGAATTTGCCTGTCTTATTCTTTGGCATCATTTTGCATTCCTTTCCATCACTTGCAGGGCAGCCAGTTTCTAAATAAGAGGTGGTAAATATGCCTCCAGATGACAGAGATGGACAAGGATCTGGAGGCATATTTACCACCTCTTGTTTATTGTCTTGGCTCCTGGTTGGTTATTAATCCATGAATGCCATTCTGTGTTGTATAGCAAGCTGACCCAGACTCCAAAGGACTGGACTCAGTGCTAACCATGGCTGTATCTTCAAGTTCATATTGCTCCCCAACCATTTGCCAGCAGCAAGCAAGCAGTGACAAACAGACTTATGAAATAAATCTTAGTGTACTGTGATCAATAACTGTGTAGACCAAGTTGTAGAGAGCAGGCATTGAGGTGGGTTGACATAATCTGTGAAGATGCTCGTGGTACTCTATGGAAAAATAGTGACTCCTTTTTGTTGAATGAAGTAGAAGTTCTATCAGTGATTCAGAGTATAGAAGATGGGAGGGGCTATCATGTTAAATATGGATGAAGAATTTACTTAAAACTGTTTATTGAACTCCCATTCATGGTCATGTGGGAAGCTTTCTAGGGACCTAGTTCTGCAGGTCTTTGATCAGCTAGCTGGCTCTCTTGTGTTTAGTTACTCCTAGGATGGATAGAGTGGCCCCCTTGAATTTGATACTAGGGTAATTGTTAGGATTTTGCCCACTCCACTTGGCTCAGTATTTCCAGTAGTCAGGGTGGCTCTTATGGTTCCATCTCCACCTGTTCTATTCATCCATGGTCAAGGGTGGACTGGAAAAGGTGCAGCACACTAGGCATGAGCTTGAAACTGTCGTTGCAAATTTATCTATGCTGCAATTGAAGAGGCGAAGCTAATTCACGAGAGGTCCATGGTAAGGTATCCTACCATACTGGTGTGTAGGTGCCAGGATACCTATGCAGCACTGTGACCCAAACAGCAGGAGAGAGTAAGCCTGGCTAAAGAAGAACACCCTGTGCAAAGTAACCTGTTCAAATAGCTCAGTAGGGCATCTTGTTATGAAAGATCATTAACGTCCCCAACCCCAGATGGCGATGATTCATGGGTCTCTAACTGACAGCATTCATACACAGGGCTTACACATACCACACTGTATTTTAGTTAATGCCAAACGGGGGGGGGGGCACAGCTACTTACAATTTTCTTGCCAGAACATGGAAAAATTAGAGGCTTGTTGCCTTTTAATTCATGAGAAAAAGCACTACTATCTCCTCCAGCAGGGAACTGTGCAGAGGTGCTGATTAAATCTTTGTGTTTTACTGCAGAAGTACAGTTTATTTACTCCGTCTGTTTTTTGGGACCCCCTTCAACTCTTTTGTTGTTGTGTTTAAATTCAAGAAAGGAATATAAAAACAGTTGTCGGAAGTAATTTGCTGTCAAGAGGCAGTGTTGGTAGTCCTTAATTAAATAATCCCTATCTCATGGTGTTTGCCTTCCCAGGGTGACTTCCAACTTTGCCAGAGGCCCCTAATTTACCTAGCTCATAAAGTTTTCCTGTTGTATACTTTGTGCATGTATATGTAGCATGATGCAGCACAGTAGGGAAAGTCTTTATTATAAATATCAACATACCTGTCATATATATATCTTCTGTTGCTGAGGAATGTATAAGACAAGACTGGAAGGGGCCAGTATTGATTAGTTCACTTATTAAATTCAAGTAAACATTCATCTTTTTGTTCACCCCACTCTAGCACAGCATTTTGAATATACTGGGTGCTGACAAAATGATTATGCTATGAGTTTGTTAAAACTAAGAAATCTAAGTTAGATGTTGAGTTTGGGAGTAAAAATCTGGTTCTAGCTCTCTGTCATATATTTTCTGTTTAGTCCCAAACAAGTAACAATCTGGACCTCAGTTTCCCTCACTGGTACAACTTGGATGATGCTGGCCTTCTATTACAAAGTTGATAAGATTAAAATCAAGTCAATATGAAGGACTTTATGAGAAATAATCACCTAAACTAAAATATGGAACACTTCAAATTGGTTATCAGCCTAGTGGTAACATAATGTATTGTGTTTGGCTAAACTAAAATATGGAACACTTCAAATTGGTTATCAGCCTAGTGGTAACATAATGTATTGTGTTTGGGTTGTCAGTATATCACCATGATAACAATATACAGAATTTTTGACACATTTCATCAAAAATTTTGATAGCATTCCATGGAAAATATACTATTGTTGACAAATTTCAATTAGGATAATCAGCTGAGAGGGAAGAGAGCACAGAATTGTTAAAGTGTCAATTTTTAACCTTCACCAGTTTGAAACCTTCACAGTATTGAAAGAATTTGGGGAAACACTACAACTTTATGTACGAATTATAATGGATACAGCACTTGGTACCCCAGCAGAGGGATGATGAAATTGTTGAAATCCACAGTTCTTCACCTTATGATTAGGGCCAATGAGTAAAATAGTGCAGTATTGGAGAAGTCAAAAGGCTTCGAGATGAAGAAGAAAACTCATGTCTTATGATGTTTCAATGGTCAGCTTCTTGATTTTGTATTTGCTAAAACATCTGGCCTTTTCTATGCCTTAACATTTTAATTTTATTTTTTATTGATTATAATGAGAAAAAATATAAAATAACAGTGAAACAGTTTCATAATAGGTTAGTAGAACAGTTATAATACATAATACATTGCATATTGTTGTCTTCATAGTCATTCAGAAGACAAGATGCAGATAAATAGCTTGCCTAAACAATATTAGTACAAACTTTTCTTCCCAATGCACTAAGAGAAAGTAGCTGTATATCTAGCCTAACTATATTGTATATACATACATACATTTTTCACAACAAAAGGATCCTTTATTTATATCCCCTTTTGGTTTCTCTGAGAGGGGTGTTCTATTGCTGTTACAGAAGTTTTATTTGGAGCAGTCTTTACAGGACTGTTCCACACTTGATGCCAGTCAAAAGATCATAGGTAATTCAATTTAGCAAAATAACTCAATATAGTTCAAAGTCCAAAATAGTAGTGAGTTACCAGCACAACTGGCAGTGGTCCGAAGCTGTTGACTTGAGCCTTTTAAAGCTCAGCATATTAATATAGCTTTACTTTTGATATCTCATGGTTATACTTTTCTGCTGGATGGTTAAGACCAAGTTACAGCAAGACCTATATAACTAAAAGTTTTACATTTGCTATCTGAGAAGGCCAGTCAAATCCCCTCAGGATTTATCCTGAAACTCTGAACCACAGTTTGTAGATCCTTTGTGTCAGCCTTCTGGATGAGTCACGGCCATTGCTTGACCAGTTTGCTCTCTGTGAGAGACTGAGAGAATTTTTTCACTAGGTGACTCTCCTTAGGTACACTATATACCATCAATCACTTTCCTCTGTAGCCCCATAATCTCTTTGATCAGAAAATTTGGGACACCACTTAGTAACAGTATGTCACAACAGAGGTTCTCTTATGTCTTGGGTACTCACTGACCTTGAAGGTCGAAGGCCAAAATACTGGCTTTCTTTTAAGTCTATCTATCTGCCTAATTTTTGGTCTGTAAACTTCAGTTGTTAAACATCCAGAAGGGAAGCTTAATGATATCATTATCCTATCACAGAGGCACTTAAGCTTAATATCACTATGTGTCTGAATATCACATACCTTAGTCGTAAAATGGAATGGCTACTTTCCAACAACCATGGATATTCTAAACTTTAAATTCTTATAGAATGTTTAAAAATAATTACACATTGTTACACAGAAATTTAAAGATCAAACCATATACAACATTGTAGCAGTGCAATCCTGATACATTTGGTTTTAGTTGTCTCTTGTTTACTTTATTACCTTTACTAATATTTACTTTAAAAAGAGTGTAGCCATAATAGATAGGACATTAGAAGCAGTACGCATTTAAAAGACCAAAATGATAGGTGTTTTAGGCATGGCTTTAGAATTACATATTACTGTCTGCAATGCAGTTGCTTAGTTCACAGATATCAGCATATAGAGCTAGTCAGAATGAGAATTCTACCCATTGACTGCTATTTTCAAAAACCTGATGGAAATTTTTAGGACCATTGCCTTAAGCATTCTGTTTATATATATGTATGGTTTTGCCCCTACCATATTTCTTAAATTTCCTTTCTCTCTCTTCATTGATTAATCCTTAAGTTTTCTCTTCCCATTTAACTGTGTTATACCTTTCAATTTTAATGTCTTCCTTTTACACTAGGGAGACTATGCAATATTTACACATGTGGGTCTAGTTTATTTCATTTATGAGTATATCTTCAAGTTGCATCCATTTACCTATGAAGGCTTCAAGTTTATTTTTCTTTATACCTGAGTAAAACTCCATTGAATAAAAAAACAATATCCTTTTCATCCACTCCTCAGGTGATGGGCATTTTCATTATTTCAAAGATTTGGCTATCACATAGTATGCTGCTATAAGCATAGGTACACATATATCACTATGATGTGATACTTTCAGTTCTTTTGGGAAAATTCCCAGAAGGGGAATAGCTGGCTTGAATGGGATTTACAGTCCTAGCTCTAGAAGCACTCTCCACACTGATTTCCAATTGCAACAGTCTACATTCCCAGCAACAGAGGAGAAGGGTTCCTTTTTACCCAGAGCCTCTCCAACATTTGTTTTTGGTTGATTTCTTTATGATAGCCATTCTTTCTGGGGTGAGATGGTATCTCAATATTGTTTTACTCTGCATTTCGCAAATGCTATGAAGGGGTACACTATTTCATGTATTTATTTGCTTTTTGTACGTCTTCTTCTGAGTGTGTGTTCCTTTTGGATTCCCATTTCTGGATTGGGTCTTTAAATTTTGGGGCCCTAATATTTTTAGTTGTTTTTTAATGAATTCTAGAGAGCAGATCTTTGTCTAAGTGCTTATTAGTTATTTCCAAATTTGTGGGTTGTCTTTTCACTCTCTTGGTGATTTCTTTTAAAGTGCAGAAACTTATCAATAAGAGGAGGTACTAATTGATTCTTTCAAGTGTTTCAATGCAGTTTGACTTTTTTCATGAAATGTTTCATGCCTACTGTCATGTCTTCAAATTTTCTATCTGCTTTCTCTTCCAGGAGATTTAATGTTTCTGTTTTTATGTTTAGATCTTTAATCCATTTTGGCTTTAGTTTAGTGCGTCATTGACAGACCTGGGTTAAGTTTCTGTTTTGAGCATGTAGAGTTCTAGTTTTCTCCAGCACGATTTTTAAAGAGGCTCTCTTTCTTCCAGTAAACATGATTCACCACTTTGTCAATGGTAGTATGGGTGAATGTGTTCATAGTTGCATCTGAATCTTCTAATCTATTCCTTTGATCCTCATATATTATTTTTTGCCAATATCCAGCTGTTGATATCACAGTAGCTCTGTAGTCTTATTTCAAGTCTGGGATTCTAATGACCTCTTCTTTGCCTTTGCTGCCTAAGACTGCCTTTTGTATTTTATTTTTTATTATTTATTTATTTTTATTTTTTAATTTTTGTTTTCTTGAAGTAAAAATATCAATGAGACATTTTGAAGATACCTTGACAAGATGGATTTGATAAATTAATACATCGCAAACTGTTTTCAAAATATTTTGGTATATGAGGTGCATACATGATATTATACTTACAGACATTATTATACCGTATATCTCTTATCATTAAATAAAGAGAGTGTAGCTGTTTGCGTATCTTATTTTTTATACCTGAATTACATTAAAGATTCAATAATTAATACATTCTACCATGTTATTTTCCTAGAGGTTGTCTATAGTAGAAGCCGACATGATATCCTATCCAACCACCATTAGTGCAAATCTTGCCTCTCATAAGATTATGTAGAAGCACAGCATTATATATTCCAACTGTACTGTCTATACATACTCATCATGATTTTCCCTTTCTATACCCCTTCCTTTGTCTACACCTGTCAAAGATGGGCACTCCATTGTCATTCAACTAACTTAGGTGCTTGAACTCGACAACACTATCCAACACAGTCCAGCATTCCACAACAGTAGTGAGTTATCCAAAGAAGTTGCCGACCATAGCCATTTACAGCTCAGCTTAATATTATGGCCCCGCGATGTATACATTTTTATGAAGTATACTGCTGGACGGTTAAGACCTAGATAGAGCAAGACTTATATATCAACACGTGTACTTTATGTGTCTTATGAGGTCAGTGAAGTCCCCTCAGGGTTTATCTTGTAGTCCTGTACATTATTCTGTAGATCCTTTGTCTGTGTCATCCATGCGGATGAGTCACAGCTAATGCTTGACCAGTTTGCTCTCTGTGAGAGCTTGAGAGAAAGTTTTCTCTCCATATGACTCTCCCCAGGCACACTATAGAACTTCTATCTCTTTCCTCTGTGGCTCCATAATCTCCTTGTTCAGAAAATTTGGAGCTCACCTGAGTTTCATGATGTTGCAGTACAGGTTCTCCTATGTCCTGTGTCTTCGCTGACCTTGAAAGACTAGGGCCAAAATGTTGGCTGGCCTTGCGGCTCTTCTATTTCTCCATCTCTGATTTGTGAGCTTAGGTTGTTAACCATCCAGAAGAAAAGCTGATTAGTATCCTGCAGCATATGCCATTCACTTTGCCTTATCTGACTCAATTGATTTTAGTTGTTTTTGTACATTTCCTTTTGTATTTCTGCTTTCTGCTTCTTATACTAGGGAGACTATACAATATTTACACATGTGTGTCTGGTTTATTTCACTTATGAGTATATGTTCAAGTGGTATCCACTTCAGTATAAATGCTGCAAACTTGTCATTCTTAATAGCTGAGTAATACTCCATTATATAGAAATACCACATCTTTTTCAACCATTCCTCATGTGATGGACACAAGATTTTGCTATCACACATTGCGCTGCTATAAACATAGTTACACATATATCACTATGATACAATGTTTTCAGATCCTTTGGGAAAATTCCCAGTACGGGGATAGCCGGCTTGAATGGGATTTCTAGTCCTACTCTTTTGAGGAGTCTCCTCACTGACCTCCACAATGGTTATACCAGTCTATATTCCCACCAGCAGTGGAGAAGTGTTCCCTTTTCCCCACAACCTCTCCAACATTTGTTGTTGGTTGATTTCCTTATGAGAGCCATTCTTTCTGGAGTGAGATGATATCCCAGTGTTGTTTTTATTTGCATTTCACGGATGGCTAGTGATGTGGAGCATTTTTTCATATATTTGTTCGCTTCTTTAATTTCGTCCTCTGAGAAGTATGTATTCATCTCAGATGCCCATTTCTGAATTGGGTCTTTAAATTTGAGGGCCCTGTTATATCTTAGTTCTTTATAAATTCTAGACAGTAGACCTCTGTCTGATTGCTTGTTAGTTAGGATTTTTTCAAAGTTTGTGGGTTGTCTTTTCACTCTGTTGACAATTTCTTTTGACATGCAGAAGCTCCGTAAGAAGAGTTGATCCCAGTTGGTGATTCTTTCAAGAGCTTCCCGTGCGAATATATATTTGTTCATGAACTCTTTCCTATCCCTATGTCTTCAAGAGTTCCTCCTACTTTCTCTGCTAGGGGATTGAGTGTTTCTGTTTTAATGTTTAGATCTTTAATCCATTTTTGCCTTGTGTATTTTAGTTGTTTTTTAGTTCCAAGTAAATTTATGAATGATATCTCTAGGTGTGTGAGGTATGCTGTTGGTATTTTGATAGGAATTGCATCAAATCTGTACAGTATTTTTGGGAGTATGGCCATCTTCACAAAGTTGGTGCTTCTTATCCAAGAACAAGGAATATCTTTCCTTTTTCTGAAATATTCTGTAATCTCTTCTTTCAGGGTACTGTAATTTTCATTGAATAGATCTTATACTTCTTTAGTTAAATTAATTCCTATTTCATTTTTTGTGGTGCTTTTGTAAAGTGCTATGTTTGTCTAATTTTCTCTCATTGTGTGTTACCTGCATTTGTTTCTTTTCTTCAGACGCTATTCATTCAGAGACTTCAACTGTTGGGTTCTCAATTTCTTCTGTGCTAGTGTCTTTTGCACTTGTTCTGGCTGGGCTTGGGGCCTAAGATTGCATTTTGTTCCTTCTCTTTGTCATTTTGTATAGCACTGTCCTCTGACCTATGGTGGACAACTTTGGTGCCGATATTGAATATCACTTCTTGATATTCTTACCCAAGAGAGATTATGTGGTTAAGGCAGTTACAATTTTGGATTAACAGAACTGTAATTAGGAACTCTCATAATGAGTAGTGATTTTTGGGTTGACAAACTTTTGTAAGTAGTGGGTCTCTATTTTAGACAGTAAGAGAATGCATTATGTCTGTGTAGCTAAGCAGGTACTAAATTGATAATTTGTAGTTAAATTAGTTCCCTTAAATTCTGTCTCATCTCCTCCCTTTCATGTACCTGGGGTCTTCCAGGCAGACTAGTTTACCCTGGTTACCTTTTGCCCCATCTCTAGGTCAAGAGAAACGAGGGATGTTGCTCTCAATGATCTGGGTCTAGCAAAGTGTCTCAGCTTATTGGGTCTGGATTTACAAAGTTTGAACTCATCACAATGTGCCTGGCTTAGGTTTGGCTGTTGTGCTCAGCTTCTTCCTGCTGTATCCTCTGGAAGTGAACTAACTGTGCCCTTCTGGTAAAATGTTCAGGTCCTGGGTTAGCTGGGTAGATCTGGCCCCTGGCCTCTCTGAAAGCAGTTTTGTCATAGGGTTCCATACCAGGCCTACCTGATGGAAAAGGTTACCATGAGCTCAGTGATGGTCTCAAACACATGCTGGTCCTGGGTGCTTGCTGGAAAAGGATCTAGCGAGCAGTTAGAAGTTTCCAGCCACACGTGGGGTCAAGGCTCTGGTTGG
Organism: Ctenomys sociabilis; assembly: GCA_004027165.1. NCBI lineage: Eukaryota > Metazoa > Chordata > Mammalia > Rodentia > Ctenomyidae > Ctenomys > Ctenomys sociabilis. Next base: position 17,594 of record PVKA01019445.1, on the reverse strand, counting down.
AAAGGGATCCCAGGAATGGGTGGAATGTCCCCCACACACTAACATGTGGGCTTTTGAAACCTAGCAGGATGCCTGAGAAAATTTATGAAAATTATCACATGAAGGAGAGTCTTGGGACCTAAAAAATATTCATAAAAAACACAAGCTACTACCATCATTGATTTTGTATTATTATTAATTATTTTTAAACACCATCACCATCATCACAACATAAGATATGTTGATGCTTAAAGTCTACTGTGTAAGATAAACACCCAGTTCAGTTTTGGGTTTCAGGCTCTCGTGCTGATTGTGAGAGCAGAAGGCCTTAGTGTCTCCTACCTGTCTCAGAGAGAAGGAAACTTAGACCCAGACAGAAGCTAACTTGCCTTAGGTCTTCACTTGTTGGCCATTTCTTCTGTCCCTTCCACCCCTGTTGGCATGTTGGACGTTATGCACACCATTCATCACTGGAAAATTCTGTGATAGATATCCTTGAACCCACAGACTCTTGTGATTGCTTTGGTCTTTTCCACACTGGAGCAGTGTCTTGCTCATTGAGACTGCTCAAAAAATAGTGTAATTAATGTATACTTTTTGATTGCCCATTTTCCACTGCTAAAGAAGCTGAGCTCATTGTCTATAGTTTGTTTGCCTTCCATGAACAGGACTGTATGCCTCAAGTGCCTGGTGATATACCTTTTGTCCAATTGAAAACACTGACCCTCCACTAGGGCAACATTTTTCTCATGCATGCAGCTCTTGGCTTCTTCATTTGAAAATGAGCTCTCCTTTGGGTCTGAATGAAAACTTTCTTTTATGGGGTAGGATGACATATACTGGTCATTGATGTTGTAGCCTTCACATACTGAATCCCACACAGTGGTTGAAGATGTACAAATTCTGCTGATGGAAAGGAAGATAAGTTTTAACACTAAAACCAAAGTTAGTTTTAGACATATTTGCACTGCTAGGAATTGTGCATTAGAGAAGAAACAGTTATACTAGATGATTTGATTTGCTTGGAACATTAGTGGAAGTCAGATGACTGTTGATAGTGCAGGAGAGAGCTTCCTTGTTAAAGCTAATACAAGCCTTGGCCAGCTGATAGCCTGCACTTGGCCTGATCCATGCCTCTCGGTTTCCTTTGCATATCTTATCAATTTCTGTGCCCCAGTTGGTACCCTAGGGGCAAATGATGTCTGCAACAGTGTAAGAGGCAGAAAAGAGAAAAGTTTTCTTGAGTAGAGTTCTCCATCATTTCTTCAAACCTAAAAGACTGAGATCAAGAACAATGTCTTTCAAACCTCATGGAATGAGGAGGGGAATTTGTGGGAGAGTGGAGAAAGCAGATGAGCAATCAACACTCTCTTTGTCCTTTCTGAAAAGCAGTTTTTAAATTGGTGTTTCAGAATTTGTTTGAATGCAGTGTTTCATTAAGAAAAGAAGTTTGAGTGTCACTAATGGTATAATATCAGGACTCATTGCCATATTTACTCCACTCTTAACTCAGCCCATTTGCATGTCCTACAGAGTGATAACTGCAGTAAACTTCCAGGTGACCTTCATTATGTGAGCTTGCTGAAACATAAAATGTAACTATAGATTCCTGGATATAATACCTCATTTAATGGAGAGATAATGTTTTGGTTGTCTTTAGCTCTTTTTTTTCATAGTTTTATTGAAGAACAAATGGCAGTGAGGCAACTTCAAATCCAATTAGTAGGAAAGATTCAATAATTAACACATTGCATATTGTTTTCGTAATGGATATTTGTTGTACAAGGTGCAGACATAATATCCTATTTACAAACACTATTAAGAAGATCCCTCTATTCATTGAATTATGAGAATGTAGGTGTATACCTATATTTTTTTCAAAGCTAATTTATACGACAGTTTCAATAATTAATACTTTTTTCCATTGTTATCTTCCTAGTGGTTATCCATAGTACAAGAATCAGACAGGATATCCTGTCCAAACACTATTAGTACAAATCTTTCTACTCATTGAATTAAGTGAGAGTAGCAGTATATCTATCCTGACTATTCTGTCTACACAAATATAAAGTGGTCCTTCCTTTGTATCCCCTTTTTTGTTTAGCCCTATCAGAGATGGATATTCTATTGGCATTCAATTATTATAGGTGATTGAATGCAGCAAAACACTCCAACACAGTACAGTAGCCCACAGTAGTAGTGGGTTATCCACAGAAGTTGTTGACTAGAGCATTTTATAGCTCAGCATATTAATATGGCTTTACTTTATATACCTCGTTTTTATATTTTCCTGCTGGATGGTTAAGACCAAAATAAGGCAAGACCGATAGAGCACGAAATGTAACTTTTGTATCTGATGAGGTCAGTCAAGTTTATCCTGTAGCCCTGTACCTCACTTTGTAGATCCTTTGCCAGTGTCAGCCATGTGGATGAGTCATGGCCATTGCTTGAGCAATTTGCTCTCTGTGAAAGCCTGCAAGAAAAATTTCTCTCCATGTGACACTCCGTAGGCTCACTATACTTGAAGAATATATATTTAAGTGGATGCCACTCGAAGATATATTCATAAGTGACATAAACCAGACATACATGTGCAAATATCGTATAGTCTCCCTAGTATAAGAAATCAGAAGACGAATTACAAATAGAAAGGTATAACACAGCTAAAAGGTAAACAAGAACTTGAGGATTGGACAATGAGGAGAGGGTAAGGAGAAAAGCTTGGAAACGGGACAAGAACAAAGCATACATTTCTATACACAAGATGGGCAAGGCAATGATCGTGAGGCACATCATCAGGGTTTTCAAAGTAGCAGTTAAATGGTAGGATTCTCAACCTCACTATCTATATATGCTGATACCTGTGAACTAAACAACTGCACTGAAGATAGCAATGTGTAATAGAAGAGTCACGCTTGGAATGCCTGTCATTCTGGTATGCTAAATACATACTTCTTGTCATGACATATGAATTATTACCATACTATTTCACAAGTTAAAGTTTCATTTTTATGGATAATACATTAAAAAAAACACAAGAAAAATGTTACAGGACTGTTCTGCTACAAAGTTGTATATGGTTAGATTTCTAAATTATATATAGTTAAGATTTCTAAATTTCTGTGTAATAATATGTGTATGTTACTGTTTGTTTAAATATTTCCCTCATATTCTGTAAGGACTTAAAGTTCAATATATCAATAGCTGATGGAAAATATCTGTTCCCCATTATGCCTAAGATGTTTGATATCTAGAGAGAAGCTAGGGTAAACCAAACTGCATATGTTGCAGGATAATAATCAATTTCTCTTTTGGATGGTTAATAACCTAAGCTTGCAGATCAAAAATTGGAGGAATGGAAGGGCTGCAAGGTCAGACAACATTTTGGCCCTAACCTTTCAGGGTCAGTGAAGATTCAGGATATAGGAGAACCTGTACTGTAACATCATGGAACTCAGTTGTGCCCCAAATTTTCTGATCAAGGAGATTATGGAGCCGCAGAGGAATGAGATCAATGTCGTTAGCTCTTTTGATAAAGGTTAGAAAATTCCAGCTTTCAGCAAGTTATTGGATACCAAAATGATGATGACAACTTTTCCTCTTGTGAAACTCATTTTACAGAATAAAATGATACAACAAATAGTTCTAACAAGCCCATCTAGAACAATCTACACAATAATAGCAGAATAAACATTTTACTCAACTGCACCGAGAACGTTCTGAAATATGTCATATGTAAAAGTATGAAATGAGTCCTAAATTTTTTTAAAAGTTTGAAATTATCAATAATAACTTCTCTAGTCAGAATGAAAATAGAAATCAAGAAAAGAAGGAGAATTGAGGAATGTATAGAAGTTGTACAATAAACAGTAAAACGACCAAGGGTCATCATGAAATTGGAAGAAAAATTAGAATACTTAGATATTAATGAAAATGTGAACCTAATTTACTAAATTTTGTAGAACATAGTGAGTACATTGATCAGAGGAAAATACGCCAATTCTTACATTTACACAAAAGATTCAAACCAGGAGCCCAACTTTACATCTTGAGCAAACAGTGAATAAACTGAACGTATAGATAGGAGAGCAAAGAAATCATATTGATTAGAGTGGACATTTTCAAATAAATAAGGATAGAACTAAAAATTATGGCAAGGAAACTGAAACCAAAATTTGATTATTTCAGAAATTAACAAAATTTACAAAGTTTTAGCTAGACTAAAAAGAAAACAAAAACTCAAATTATTCAAACACAGAATGAAATTGGGGCTATTAGCCCGAAGTGTACAAAGTAATACGAAAAATAGATGCTAACAACTTGGATAATCTAGACAAATAAACACATCTATAGAAATATACAGTCTACCAGGAAGGAAATTGGAAGAGTTACAATTTTTAAGGAAATTTAATCAGTAATTTAAAGATACTCTTTTAAGAAAAATGCAAGAACATTTGGTTTTCTTGATGCATTCTGCCAAACATTTCAAGAATAATTTTAAATAATCCTTCTCTTATTCTTCTATAAAATGAAAGAGCCCTGCCCCAAGCCTGCCGAGCAAGTGGAACTCTTTCTGAATGTCGCTCCACCCAATCCACGCGAGCCCAGTTCAGTGAGTGTGGGGGAGAGCCTTAGGCTCCCTCCCTCGTGCTCTGCATCATCCGGAGCCCCCACCCCCAAGACCTCCCACTGAGCAAGCAGTCATCTTGAGACACCTCAGACCGCCTTGTCCTGCAGCTCCCTGGAGCCCCTGCCCCAAAGCCCCCTTAGCTAATGAGAATTTTGCCGAATCTCCCACCACGTGAACCACCCTTGCCCAGCTTGGTGAGTGTGTAGGAGAGTTTCTGTGCTGCCCAGTGCTCCTTGAACCAGGGACCCAAGGTGCACAGTTGTAGCAGAAGAGCAGCAGCAAAAAGGAACTGAACACAACAGCTGGATCCAAGCCAGGCATAACTGGATAATCTCAAACTTAATAGACTGGCACTAGAATCTCATAACACACTAAGGTTGAAGCTACACTGAAGCTCTACACCAAAAGTGAGAGGTCAGTGCCATACAAATTGAAAAAGACAAGGCACAAAAGGCAATCTCAGGCCTCAAGTCCATCAAAAAGTGCAGAGGACACTAGCTCAGTCAAAATGAATGAATTAACAGAGGCAGAAGGAAAGAAACAAGAGCAGAAAGGTATAGAAGAACTCAGACCAGAATTAACACCTGAAATAAAAAATAAAATTTTTGAATACGTAACATCTGAAGTAATGATAATGAATCAAATCCAGAAATATATGGGGAAAACTCAGTGCCCACCTAGAATAAATGCAGAGAGTACAATTCCAGCTAAAACATATGAATCAACAGAGTCTGAAGCAAAGAAACAACAGCATTAAGGTAAAGAGGAACTCTAAGCTGAAATAATTTCTGAATAAAAAAAGAGTTCTTTGTAATCATAGTATCTGAAGTAGAGAATCAATTCCGGAAATATATAGAAGAAATCCAATTTGGAAAAAACTCTGTAGTAAAAGAATCAATAGCCAACTCTAAAGAAGATGTTGATAAAAAAAAAAAATATAGGAGATCAGAAATATGACGGATTCCTGGAATGAGCAATACAGAAAAGAAATAGATCTCATGAAGCAGAGTCAAAGAGATATAGAAGAACTTAAAATCTTAATGACGAGTCTGCAAAACTCTGAGTGAAAGCGAAGACAGAGTTTCAGATCTTGAAGACGCTGGCACAGCTACTGAAAAGGTGAGAAAAGATCTATTAAAAACAATGAAGATGCAGGAAGAAATAATCCATCACCTGCAACACAATGCCAAGATGAACAATGTGAAACTAATAGGCATCCATAAGAAAGAAGGAGTTGATGGAAAAGATATAAAAAGAATATGGGCAGAAGTAGTCGCAGAAAGCTTCCCAAATATGAGGGAAAAAAAAAATCTAACACTGAGATAACAAAAGCATTAAGAATGCCAAATAACTTCAACCCAACTAAAAACACACCGAGACATATAATAGTCAAGATCCCAGAAATCCAACACAACAATAATATGATGAACGCTGCTAGAGAAAAGAAGCAGATCACATTCAAAGGAAAATTCATCAGAATTATTGCCGACTTCTCTACACAAATCATGAAGGCAAGGAGAACATGGATCAGAATACTTTAAACCCTCCATGAAAAAAAAATTCCATCCCTGACTATTATACCCTACAAAACTCTCTTTCAAGTTTGATGGAGAAGTGAAATACTTCCATGAGAAAAAACAACTAGAGAATTTCATGATGGCAAAGCCATCCCTACACAGGCTACTGAAACTTGTTCTGGAGAAGGACCACACTAATCATAACTCCACTAATGAGAATGGAAGAAACCCATTAAATAGGGCAAACAATTAAACACAGGACAAAAAGGAGTAAACAACAGCAGGTAAATAACATGACAATTATAAGTCAACACACTTCAGTTATAACCATCAAAGTAAATGGACTCAATTCACCAATTAAGAGAAGTAGACCGGCATAATGTATTAGGAAACAGAAAACAACAATATGTTGTATACAAGAAACACACTTAACTAATAAAGACATTCATAGGCTTAAAGTCAAAGGATGGAAAACAATACGACATGCACCAGCACCTCAGAAAAAAACAGGGGTAGCATTTTTATTGTCATATTGTCTCAACTTCAAACCAAGAGGCATCAAACAACACAAAGAAGGCCACTATATATTGGTTAATGGAAAAGTTGAAGAGGAAGAGGTGACACTCATAAATATCTATGCACCAAACACAGGAGCAGCCAACTTTGTAAGACAAATCTTAATGAACACAAAAAATCTAATATCTAAGACCACAGCCTTAACAGAAGATCTTAATACCTCCTTATCTCAAAAAGATAGGTCAACCAGACAAAAGATTAGCAAAGAATTAGCAGAACTGAACCAGAGCTTGGAACACATGGACCTGGTGGACATATACAGAGTTTTCCACCCAATCCAGGCTGAATACACATTTTTTTCAACTGCACAAGGGTCATTTTCAAAAATAGACCACATACTAGTCCAGAGGTCAAGTTTAAGTGTCTGCAAGAAAAGGAAATTATCCCATGCACATTATCCAACCACAGTGCAGTGACACTGGCAATAAATGACAAAAGAAAACCGAAAAACCCATTGAATTCATGGAAATTAAAGAACACTCCACTCAGAAATCCATGGGTCACAGAGGAAATTAAAAAAGAAATTCAGCAATATCAACAATTCAATGAAAATTCAAACACAACTTATTGGAATTTATGGGATTCAATGAAAGCAGTTCTCAGAGGTAAAATCATAGCAATGAACTCACACATTAGGAAAACAGAAAGCGAGCAAATAAACACCCTAATGTTACACCTCTAACATCTAGAAAAGGAAGAGCAAACCAAGCCTAGAACCCAAAGACAGGAAGACATCATAAAGATCAGAGCAGAAATTAATTCAATTGTGAGGAAGAAAATAGGTCAAAGAATTACCAAATCAAAAAGCTGGTTATTTGAAAGACTAAATAAAATTGATAAGTCCTTAGCTAACCTGATCAAAAAGAGGAAAGAAAAATACACATGCAACAATAAGGAATGAAAAGGGTATAATCACCATGGACCCAGTGGAAATTCAGAAGTTTACCAATAGCTGTTTTGAGAATATTTACACTTACATAATAGAAGACACAGGTGAAATGAACAGACTCCTAGAAAGGTACAAATTACCAAAACTGAATCAAGAAGATATAACCATAGTCAATAGCCCAATAACAGCCAATGAAATATGGAATGTAAGAAAAAGCCTACGAACAAAGAAAACTCCAGGTCCTGATGGATTCACATCTGAATTCTACAGGAAGTTTATAGACGACATAATCCCTAGACTCTTCAAACTCTTCAATGAAAATGGAAAGGAAGCAGTCCTTCCAAATCATTTCTGGCACCAAGTATTATACTGATACCAAAACCAGAGAAAGACACTATCAATCTCCATCATGAACATATATGCAAAAATCCCCAATAAAATCCTAGCAAACAGCATACAGCAAATCATCAAGAAGATCATACACTATGACCAGGTAGGATTCATCCCAGGGATGCAAGGATGGTCCAATATTCAAAAATCTATAATACATTATATTAATAGACTGAAATCTAAAAAATACATCATCATCTTGATTGATGCAGAAAAAGGTTTGACAAAGTCCAACTCTCATTCACATTCAAAACTCTACAGAAAATACAAATAGATGGACTCTACCTCAATTTGATAAAAGCCATCTATGACAACCCAACAGCTAATATAATCCTAAATGGGGAAAAACTGAAATCTTTTACTCTTAAATCAGGTACAAGACAACGAGGTCCTATCACCCCTCCTATTCAATATAGTTTTGGAATTATTTGCAATTGCCATTAGGAAAGAGGGAGAAATAAAATGAAGAAGAATAGGTAAAGAAGTTAAATTATCACTGTTTGCAGATGACATGACACTTTACTTGGAAGACGTAAAAAATTCCACCAAGAAGCTACTAGAATAGATACAGAAATTCAGTAGCCCAGCAGGATACAAAATCAATACTCAAAAGTTAATAGCATTCCTCTACACAGATAACAAATACACTGAGAGGGAAGCTATAGAAATAATAACTTTTATAATAGCACCGAGGAAAACAAAATATTTGGAATTCACTTAACCAAGGAAGTCAAAGTTCTTTTCATGGAAAATTACAACACCCTAAGAAAAGAGATCATAGAGGATTTCAGAAAATGGAAAGAAGTTCCCTGCTCCTGGATAGGACTAACCAACATTGTGAAGATGACCATACTCCCAAAATTTTTGTATGTTTTATGAATGTCTTTTTGAGTTAAGTGTGTTTCTTGTATATTCCAAGACCTAGAGAAATCATTCCTAAAATTTATTTGGAACCACAAAAGGCCTAGAATAGCAAAGGCAATCCTGGCCAACAAAGATATGGCAGGAGTCATCACATTTCCTGATTTGAAATTATACTGTTAAAAAAATCAACATGGTTTTGGCAATGAAATAGACCTGAGGATCACTAGAATAGATTACAAGACACAGAGGCCTCTGCGAACACCCTCAGCCACTTGATCTTTGACAAAGTGCCAAAGATGCTACCTGGAAGAAGATAGCCTGGAGCACTTGAAAGAATCAACAACTGGGATCAACACTTCTTGAGGAGTTTCTGCACATCAAAAGAAATTGTCAACAGAGTGAAAAGACAACCCACAAATTTTGAAAAAATCCTAATAAGCAATCAGACAAAGATCTGCTGTCTAGAATATATAAAGAGCTAAGATATAACAGGGCCCTCAAATTTAAAGACCCAATTCAGAAATGGTCATCTGAGATAAATACATACTTCTCAGAGGATGAAATTAAAGAAGCGAATAAATATATGAATAAATGCTCCACAGCACTAGCCATCTTTGAAATGCAAGTTAAAACAACACTGAGATACCATCTCACTCCAGAAAGAATGGCTATCATAAAGAAATCAACCAACAAAATGTTGGAGAGGATGTGTGGAAAAGCGAACACTTTTCCACTGCTGGTGGGAATGTAGACTGGTGGAACCACTGTGGAGGTCAGTGTGGGGACTCCTCAAAAGAGTAGGACTGGAAATGTCTTTCAAGTTTGTATCCCCCTATTGAGAATATTCATGGAGCAACTGAAAACATCATGTCATAGTGATACATGTGTACTTATGTTTACAGCACCACAATTTGTGATAGCAAAATTTTGGAAACAACCAAGATGACCATCACATGAGGAATGCTTGAAAAAAATGTGGTATTTTTATACAATGGAATATTACTTGGGTGTAAAGAATGATAAACTTGAAGCATTTATATTGAAGTAGATGCCAGTTGAACATATACTCATAAGTTAAGTAAACCACACACACGTACAAATATCGTGTAGTCCCCCTGTTATAAGTAATCAAAAGAATAAATACAAATAGAAATGTATTACAACAACTAAAAAGAATTTAGTCAAATAGTTTGGGTAAACTGAACTGCAAATGTTGCAGGGTACTAATCAGCTTCTCTTCTGCATGGTTAACAACTTCAGATCACAGATCAAAAATTGGAGAATTGAAAAGTTTGCAAGATCATCTACCTTTTTAGCCCTAGCCTTTCAAGTTGAGTGAAGAGTCAGGACATAGGAGAACCTGTACTATAACATCATGGAACTCAGTTGAGCCCCAAATTTTCTGATCAAGGACATTATGGAGCCACAGAGGATTGCTTTTGATGACCTATAGGGTGCATAAGGAGAGTCACATGGAGAGAAAACTTTTTCTCAGGCTCTCACAGAGAACAAACTGTTCAAGCACTGACCATGACTCATCCACTTTTCTGACACTAGCAAAGTATATACAGAGTGAGTTACAGGGGTACAGGATAAACTGTGAGGGAACTTGACTGACCTCATCTGATGCAATAGTTACATTTTTTGTTATATAGGTTTTGCTTCATCTTGGTTTTAACCATCCAGCAGAAAAGTATAAAAATGAGGTATATAAAATAAAGCCATAATAATATGCATAGCTGTAAATGGCTCTAGTCAACAACTTCTGCAGATAACTCACTATTATTGTGGACTGGTGGAATATGTTTAATTATTTCATTGAGTTCAGGCAACTATAATAATTGAATGACAATGGAATGCCCATCTTTGACAGGACTAAACAAAAAAGTGGATACAAAAGAAGAACCATTCTGTGTTTGTATAAACAGTACAGTTAGGATAAATTTGCAGTAGTTCTCTATAATTGTATGAGAAGCAAGATTTGCACTAATAGTATTTGGACAGGATATTCTGTCAGCATCTTGCAGTATGGAGAACGACTAGGAAGATAAAAAGGCAGAAAGTATTAGTTATTGTAACTGTAGTATAATGCATCTTGAAAAAATAAAATAAATATTCTGCTATGTTCTCTTAATTCATTAACTAGAGACATCTCTAATGCTCTAATGCTGTTTGTAAGTGGAATATCAAGAATGTGCCCTGTATGACAGAAAACCACTATGAAAATTATGTGCAATGTATTAATTATTGAATCTGTCCTACTAATTTAATTTGAATCTGTCTCATTGATATTTGTTCTTCAATAAAATGAAAAACAAAAAGGAAAAGAGAAAATCATGGTTACAGTAAAGATAAATCAGTGATTGCAAGGAGCTTAGGTAAGATAGAGATGAACAGGAAAGATACAGAATGATTTCTAAGGGCTTTTTTGTTTTAAGGGGATTTCAATTTTAAAGCAAAATTGAGAGAAATGTACCTATTCCATACACTACCTACTCTCACACATATGGAGTCCATAGGATGCAGAGCATTTTCATGGCAGTCGAAATGTTCTCCTTGAAACTGTAAGGATAGAACATGTCATTTTATGTTGTCCAATCCATTAAGTGTATAAAAGAACCCTCACTTGGGCTTTGTGCAATAATAGGTCAATATGTTCTCATTAGCTATGACAAATGTATCATCTGGTGGGCGATATTAACAAGGAGAAAGATATATAAATACATGAAATAAATCTCTAAATAATTAAAAAATAAAATGAAATAAATTTGAGCCCTTTCTGCATGTGTTATGAAGCCTTAATTACCTCATTACTAAGAGCAGATAAACATATCACACAAGTAGGGAAAATGGTAGACCAATAGCTCTCATGAATACAGAGTGAGAAAACCATCAATAAGGAATTTGTAAATCGTGCTCAACATGGACAAATTATATCAGATAAAATACATATAAACTGGAAACAAGTGGAAGAGAAATAGATTTTAAACATATGAAAATCATTGTACTTCATAACCTTAATTCAATGAATGAGAAAGTACCAAAAACCAAAAACAGAAAAGGCATTTGTTATGCTCTACTGCCTTTCATGATCAAAATACTCAGAGAACTAAGAATAGAAAGGTATTTCTTTGCTTCGATAAAAAACATTTAGGAAAAATTAACAGTCAACAATGAAAAGCTAATAGCTTTCTCATTAAAGTTAGTAGTAACGTAAAGTTGCCCAGTTTCACTCCCATTCTTCAACCTTGTATGGAAGTTCTGTCCTGAGCATTAGGGCAAAAAAAGAAATAAGGAGCCGGGCGTGGTGGCGCAGGCCTGTAATCCCAGCACTTGGGAGGCTGAGGCAGGAGGATTGTTATGAGCTCAAGACCAGCCTGAGCTACAAAGTGAGCTTAAGGCCAGCCTGAACTGCATAGTGAGACCCTGTCTCAAAAAGAAAAAAAAAAAAAAGAAATAAGGAATCCAAAGTGGAAAAGAATAAATAAAATATTTCTTTGCATGTGACAACATAGTATACTGAGAAAACCACAAGAAATCTACAAAAAACCTTGTAGCCTTAAAAAATTGTGCAGAATTGCAAGGTATGTAATCACTATGCACATTCACTCATGTTTCTGCAGTATCAGCAATGAACTTTCAGAAAAGGAAAGTACTGTGCAAGTTCCATTTTCTATAACATTAAAAAAATACCTAGAAATAAATTTGATCAGGGAGATAAAATGTGTATGTCCTGAAAACTAAGAAAAGAATACATTCCTTAGAAAAATCAATAATTAAATGAATTGGAATGCATCTTCTTTTCAAGGATAAAAAGATTAATATTGTTCATATGTCTTTACTAATCAATATGATCTAATGTTTCAACGGTATCTAAATTAAAATTCAAAGTGTAATGATTTCTGATGTGAAAAAGTGAATCTTCAGATTCCTATTGGAAGATACATGATTCTGGACCGCAAAACTGAATAAGAAGAAATAGTAATCGAAACTGTGATGTTGGCACAAAAGTAGACAGAGACCAGGGAAATAGCCTTGAGAGTCCAGAAGCAACACATACCTAAGGCCAACCGGTTTCTCAACAAGTGTGTCAAATCTATTCAGTAGGGTCTAGTAGTCAGGCATTAAGGTAATGCAAATCAAAGCCACAGTATGATTCCATTTCCCATACATTAGCATGGACTTTTTAAGGGAAGTAAACACATGTTGAGAAGGATATGAAGAAATTGCAACCATTACATAATGACAGTAGAAGTGAAAAATAGTTCAGGCACTGTGGACAATGCCTTGGCAAATCTTGAAAAGGTTTAGCATAGGCCCATCATCTGACCTGCCATTGTCCTCCTAGGAACAGCATATACCTAAGGGAATAAAAAATAGTGACCAACACAGATATGTGAATAAGAAAGCTCATTCACAATAGCTGAAACTTGTAAATATCCTATTTACTGAAAGATAAGTGAATAAATAAGATGTGGTGTATAATACGATGGAGTATTATATACAGTTTTTATCTATGAAGAGTGGATTTCTGATATATGGGAAAACTTTGAAAGTATTGTGCTCCATTAAATACTCTAGATTCCAGAAGACAGATACAGTATCACTTAGACAAATGAAGGGCTGGCCAAATAGCTCAGCAGTTTAAATTGCCTGCTTAGGCAGATCCAGAGGCCAGGGTTCAATCCCTGGCTGGTATGCCTTGTTGGCCACACGTCCAGCGCTGAGATAGTGATTGACACTGGGCATATCGGGGCAGCTCTTGGGAGGTTGAACACAGGCTGATCACCATGAGTCTGATCTACATAGTGAGACCCCATAGACCCTGTACTAAAACACAAAAAATTCAAATTCATACCTAGAGAAATTAGATTATATCTACCAGTGTGAGAAGAGAACAGGAACTATTACCTAATGGTCATAAAGTATCAGAGGAGATTGTAGAAGTTTTCACAATAGATATTGTTGATTGTTCCATAAGGTGAGGACTATAACTAATATCACTGAGCTATGCACTAAATGATTAAACTGATGACTTCATGTTATTTATATTTTACTATAATAAGAATACTATGAAGAAAAGCATCCTTTTACAATTAAAACAAATTTATTTAAAGGTTATTGTACTATTAAAAACAAAGTGAGGGGGCTGTACTATTAAAAACAAAGTGTGTTAGCTCAGTTTTTTAAAGAGTCTGCTCGGGCAAACTCAGTCAGGCATAGGAGACCATGGTTCGATCCTCAGCTCCACCTGTCACACTAGATGCACCACTAAGGCACCCTGAGCCAGCTAAAAATAAATTCTTGGGGCTTGGGAGATAGCTCAGTAAAACAATTGCCTGCTTGGCAAGCACAGAGTCCTGGCAAACACAAAGTCCTGGCAAGCGCAAGGTCCTGAGCTCAATCCCTGGAACCACAAAAAACAAACAAACAAAAAACATAAAACTAAGTGAAAGTATCTTCAATGTTTCTCTCTGAAAGAAAAATTAGAGTTAACCCCAACTGAGTTTCTTATAGGAAAAAAAAAAATGAGTGCTCAGAGAAAAGAAACTTTCTTATTTCATATTTGGAAAGATTTTATATGAAATCACAGAGAAGTTACTGGAAGGTAACTCAGACTCTCTTAAGATATTTTTTCACTGTTTGTAAATTTCCTGAAACTACCAGTGCTACAGATTTATATAGCTTTTATCTCTATCATAGTGATCTTGCAGCACACTTAGACCTGTCTTAATTGCTTTGCGATGACCACAGCTTGATTCCTCAGTTTGAACAGGGGATTGGTTGGATTGTACACTCTCCTGGAGGTCAGAGGTCAGTAATGGCCTAGTAGCTATGCTCCCATTTATTGCCCACTGCCATCTTGGAGCCTTTTTCAGCTCCTAGAGATCGCTCAGGCTTTCTTACTTCTTGGTCCTTTCCAGGGCTGCTCATATGCCAGCATGCATCTTCAGGCTCCGCAAGTGAATCTCTTTTGCAATGTGTTCACCTAACTTAAATCAGGCGCTTCCAAGTTAATGCACCTTTTGATGAATTCACAGTTAATTCGTCTCAGATGTGAATTACATCTTAGCAATAGCTTTACCTTTGTGCTATTCTCTTAGCTATGGAGGGGTATTATTTTAAGATATATCCCACTCTATCATCTAATGGTGTCTCCAGCATTGGTGAGAGATTGAGAATAAAAGTGGGGAGGAGAAAGGGGAGAAGTGAGGGGGGTGAGGAATTGGGCTCTCATGTGATTTTGGAGGCAAGCAGATTTCAAGATCTTTGGAATTACCCAGAATGCTGAAGATCTAGGAAAAGCTGGTATTTCTGTTCAATTTATAAGGAAAGAGCAAAGCTAATGAATTAATTTGAAAGACATCAGGCAGGAAATAATCTTTTGCACTTAGGAGATAGTCAACCAGTTTATTCCATTCAGACCTTCACCTGATCCACTGAGGCCCACCCATAGTAGTGAGCATCAATCTGCATTACATTGTCTGCTAATGTACATTTTAAATTGAAATGTGTTGAGAAGTGAAAGAATTGGGAGGAAATAAGGATATATCCCAACGCATTAATTTTCTGATCATGTGTTGAAAGTATATTGCTACAAAATATGTAAATATGTTGGGTTAAAAAAGTTTATAACTAAATTTAAAAATATAAATAAATAAGAAACAGATACACCCAGAATAGTAATTGACAAACTATCTAGGTCCCTTAACAAGGAGAGTCCACCACTACATTGTTCTTTCGTAACTAAATGCCACATCTCTGGACAAGTGGGGTTCTTCAAAGGATCATGCTATCTGATATCATCCTGCTCATAGTGTTCTGTGAACCTGAGTCAGAGCTAAGGTGCCTTTTAGAAGCTGTTTCTCATATCCATAGCTTGAACACTTTACAGGTGTGTTTATACGGGTACTTCCCTAAGATGCTAGGCAAAGAGAAACCTTCCCTTCCTTTAGTTCAGTAGGCATGACTTCCACTCTCTCTGTTTGTTTGCCTTTGCTACATCCTCTTCTCCCAGTGACCACCTTAAATATGAATATCACAAAAGAGACTCATGTTCTTCTACTTAGCAGAGATTTGGTAAGTGAGTCTCAAAGTTCAAATGGAAAAGGAAACTATGGAGAAATAGTCTTCTGGAAAATGTTGGAAACCCTAAACTGATCCTTACTGCATACTAGGTTTGATTGTAAGCCAGCCTTCTCTCAGCCCAAAACATTTTTTCAAGTTCATCACAGCCTCATGTGAAGACGTCTTGCAAGACAGAGATTTGATGCAATGCATGTCTCTTATTAGTTGAGAATATCTACCATATATTATCTTGTCTTGGATTGAGGGTAAGTTTAGATGTTACTCAGATATGGGAATAAAGAGAGGAGAGTGCTGTAGAACTCTCCCAAATGATTGCAGTTCTTCTAAATTTCATAGGATTTATTTAAAAGATATCTCTTCAACTGCTCAGGAATTAAACAGCTAGTCAACTGTGAGAGAATTTATAAAAATGTTCAAGCACCTAAGTTAGTTGAATGTCAATGGAGTGCCTACTTTTGACAGGTGTAGACAAAGGAAGGGGTGTAGAAAGAAAAAAATCATGATGTGTGTATAGACAGTACAGTTGGGATAGATAACGCTGTGCTTCTACATAATTGTATGAGAGGCAAGATCTGCACTAATGGTGGTTGGACAGGATATTATGTCGGCTTCTAGTACTACGGTCATGCACTAGGAAAATAATTATTGAATTTTTGATATAATTCAGGTATAAAAAAATAAGATAAGTAAGCAGCTACACTCTTAATTCAGTGATAAGAGATATCTGCTAAAATAATATCTGTAAATATAATATCATGTATGCACCTTGTACAATACCAAAACATTATGAAAACAGTTTGCAATGTGTTAATTTATTGAATCTGTATGGTTAAGGTGTCTTGAAACTGTCTGATTGACATTTGTATTTCAATAAAATAAAAAAAAATTTAAAAAATAATTGTGCCTGGCTTTCTTGCTAACAATATTGAATTCCACCTAACTATCCATTAGGGAGAAATCAGGGGGTTTTCTTTAGTATGAGAACTTCAAAATAGTTGCACCCCACCGATACACCAATGACATTTTTCAAGTTTCTGAAGATGGGCATATTTCAATTTCTAGGTGACACCAACAGACACTCCCCACATGACCAGGGTTTTCAATATGTACCTCATTAATGCAAAACTTGCAGGCATGTCAGTGCAGACAAGTTGGCAGGAGCCCTCAGAAAAGACAGGTAGATCAGATTTAGGAAGTTCATGCTGTTTCCCTGAGTGGACACTTTGCTCTAATGCAACTCAAGAGGAATGGATTCACAGCTAAATTGGCCCCTTTTTTATACTTTTATACTTTTCTGCTGGATGGTTAAGACCTAGGTAGATCAAAACTTATATACCAACACATGAACTTTATATTTCCTATATGGTCATTGAAGTCTTCTCAGGGTTTATCTTGTAGTTCTGTACTTTATTCTGTAGTTCCTTTGTCTGTGTCATCCATGTGGATGAGTCACGGCCAATACTTGACCAGATTGCTCTCTGTGAGAGCCTGAGAGAAAGTTTTCTCTTCATGTGACTCTCCCCAGGCACACTATAGAACTTCAGTCTCTTTCCTCTGTGGCTCCACAATCTCCTTGCTCAGAAAATTTGGAGCTCACCTGAGTCTCATGATATTGCAGTACAGGTTCTCCTATGTCCTGAGTCTTCGCTGACCTTGAAAG
>PVKA01019444.1:10764-42167 GCA_004027165.1 Ctenomys sociabilis | reverse complement strand
TAGCTGTTAATATTTAAAATATTCACTTTGACTAACCCTGTATGCTAATATGTGCCTTCTGAGCAACTACATTCAAAGTGCAATAGAAAAACCATGCTTGAGTATCTCTCATCTTGTTCTAAATGTATATTTCTAATGTCTATCACTTATTATTATACTCTTTAAAATAAAATACTAAATTAAAGAGGTCAGAAATAAAATTATTAAGTTTTATTTAAAATAAGCATCAATGTTCAATTATTTATCCAATCTTGTAAAACTATATCTGGTAATGTGAATAACAGACTGAATGATAAAAATTAGTAATATAACAATCTTTGTTAATTTTCTATTATGTTTTCAATACTAGAGATTAAACTCCAGACCTTACTCTTGCCAGGGCGGTGCTTATCTTACTACGTCATCTCCCTGGCTCTCTATTCTTATTTTGCTAATGTGAACCATATGTATTTTTATATGTCATTCTGTTTTTGTTTTTGCTATTACTATAAGTGTTTGCTTTTTTAAAATTCTTTAAAATAAAACAGGATGGGGGGCATAGCTCATTAGAATAAGCACTTGCTGGAAAGTGCAAGGGCCTGAATTCAATACCTAGTTCCACCAAAAATAAACAAACAAACAAATAAATCAATAAATAATTAGGAAAATAAAATGAAAAGAAATACAGATTTTTTTAAAAAAAGAATTTCTGTTTTCTTTTGTTTGTGTTTGAATTTACATATTTGCTGCAAAGTCTCACCACATAGCTTAGACTCATAGTGATCCTCCTGTTCAACCTCCCTACAACTGGGATTATAGGCATGTAGCACCATGCCCACTCTCAGTGGCCAGCTCAGTGCGCCTGGGGATGGGGCTGAAGAATAGTGCAGAACTAGGGATCAAACTCCAACCTTGGAGCCGGGGAGATGACTCAGTGGAATGAGTGCTTCCCTGGCAAGCACAAGGGCCTGAGTTCAATCCCCAGTTCCTGAAAAAAAAGAGGAGCAAACCCCAGTGCTGGCAATATGGATGTTCTTAAACAATAAATAAGAAAGCTCTTATAGATTAAAGACAAAGAATTGAGAAATGTACCCTCTGCTGAAGTTAATAGAAAAATCCCTAAGGTAGTTGTATTCCTTCAAACTTAGCAGATTTCAGAATACCTGCAGCAAGAAGCACAAAACTTTTTAGAATGAGAAAAGATAAACTTTCCAAGAAAGTTTTTTCCATAAAAAGATAAACTTGTATACACACCCAACACCATAGTTTCAAAATGACCAGGCCACAATCGAATTGTATAAGAAATGTACATATTTACTGTTATTAATCAAAACTTGAATTTCACTTCATCCTTAATTAATATATCCTTAATTTTACCATGAAGAGAATCAGTAAGGTTACAGACAACATCAGCAGAATTATTACTCAAATTGATCTAACTGACAGCTTTAGAAATTTTCGTCCAATCACAGCTAGACAATTCTCTTTTGAGC
Source organism: Ctenomys sociabilis (assembly GCA_004027165.1). Classification (NCBI taxonomy): domain Eukaryota; kingdom Metazoa; phylum Chordata; class Mammalia; order Rodentia; family Ctenomyidae; genus Ctenomys; species Ctenomys sociabilis. Next base: position 40,695 of record PVKA01019444.1, on the reverse strand, counting down.
TCACATGGAGCATCTCTTATGATAGACTTCATCTTGTGCCTTGAAATATATCTGAACTAATTTAAGAAAACAGAAATCATTAAAGTATGTTCTCAAATCACACTAGTTGACCATCAGTGAAAGAAAGATGACTGTGTGATTCTTGAGTGGAAATTCAACAATCTTGTTCTCAGAAAGTGTGGCTCAAGGCAGCAGTTTCAAGAAAAAAAAATATTTTTTGACAATGAAAAGTGAATGCATTACTTATCAAATATAGAAGGTGCTTCAAAATACTCACTAGGTGGAAATTCAAAGAATTTGATAAATTATCAGAAATCATCCCCCAACAAACAGCAAAGAATAGTATTAATGTTTTAAAGATTGCTCTGACATAGTTAAGCAGTCTTTATTTCGGGTCCATAAAATCTACTTTAATTTAGTTCTGTAGAACTGATTGAATTTCAAAGAATCAAACACCTATTTATTTTAAGTAATAAAGCAAAACAAAGTAGAAATACAAACTAAAAAAGTAAAATTCATCTTTCAATTTTCTAAGAAAGTATATGCATTTTGAATATAATCTGTGTTTAGCGCACTCTATGGAGAGACACAAATATAAGGATATTTGCAAATGGATATATGTAGAGAGCTGCTAATAGCCGCACCTGTAAGATGGTGCTGGCTTCCGCCTTCCACCCCCACCTGGGGGTGAGTGCTCTCCATAGCAAACAACTTCTCATTTGGCTAAGGCTAAGACTATGGCGTTGCTTCCGCGTAACTGGACCTATCGGTTGTGCCCATGTGGCAATCCGGGGTTGGACGCCCACTGGTTTAAAGCCATGAGCGGGCTTCCCCTCGGGGAGGCGAGAGGCTAGCTAGCAGGCAAAAGAAGATTGTATAGGGGTCCTGAATAAACCGCGGAAAGAAGAGCTGGGTGTCGCGTCTTCCTTGCTGGCGAGGTTGCGCGCGACAGATACAGAGTATATTTACTCATAGATTAATACAGATACATATTTTTTGATGGAACTGGGGATTGAACTAAGGCTCTTCCACTTGCCAAGGAAGCACTTATTCCACTGAGTCATCTCCCCAGCCCCTACATATGTTTCCATGCCGTATCAGTTGAAAAGTCTGAGAAGCACCAGCATCCTTGTGATCACGAGGATACCTACTGTTCACATCCACTTACAATACTATTTTTCCATCAAACAGTAGTGTGGTCAGACACTTGACTGTAAAATAAAGGTAAGTGTATAAGTGACCTAGGAATATCTTGCAGATCTGGAAAGAAAGGAAGCATTTTACACACACACACACACACACACACACGCACACAAAGGATGCAGACAAAAATCAATGGAGGGGAAGGACAGAGGGACTGAAGAGAAGGAAAACACAATGTATGCTGGGTGACCTGGGCTAAAATTAGCAGTGAATGATCATTTCTCTCGGTGGCATGCTAAGGACGGCATCCTATATCTGTGATCTTTGAAACATTAACTCAGTCCAAAAGTAAAAAAGTGTAAGAGAGTTTCTATGGAGGGATGTGTACAAAACAACTGAGGTCCTCCTTGAAACTATAGAGATAATAAAACAAAATCAAACTCTGAGACACTGTCACAGATTAGAGCCTTGGAATACGATGCCTGCATGTAACACAAAGTCCACAAGACCCTGAAAAGTAATTAGGACAAGCTAGATAGCAACCCTAAGCAAACCCAATAATAACTAAATAAAGATTTTTACTCATATTAATGATAAAAGCATGAATTTCTTAATTGTAACATACATAACTTGCCAAGGTAAGACACTGAAAATTGCAGACCTTTTGTTGATCTGAGAATATTGTACCTTTTGTATTTTCTGCTACTCTAAAGTAAATCATAGTGCCGGGCATGGTGGCACATGCCTGTAATCCCAGCACTCGGGAGGCTGAGGCAGGAGGATTGTTGTGAGTTCGAGACCAGCCTGAACTACAAAGTGAGCTCAAGGCCAGCCTGAACTGCATAGTGAGACCCTGTCTCAAAAAGACAAAAAGAAAAAAAAAATAAATAAAGTAAATCATAAGTATATAAGATATGCATGTATATCTTATGAGCCTTATTGTGTGTATTCATACATATTATGTACATAATTGTATACATTCATTTACATGTATATACTATTGTGTATATCTTGTACATATCTGTATGATCTAGATATTTATGTCAATGTAATAATGTGTATATATCTATACAGCACACACATACATACACAAAAAAGCATATATGGCATCATTCTTAGGTTCTGGTGATGCAGTAAATTTCTCTCAATGTTACATGAGCAGTTATATAAGACAGGGATGCTCTAATCAAAGAAATCAATATAAATCTGAAAAAAAGTAACAGAAGTGTGACTGCAGAAGCCTTTTGGCATTTATTTTCCTATCTCAAAGATAGAGGTAAAATCAAATATTTCTAAAAACCTAATGCTGTCTAATATTGTATGTGACTAACTTTAACGTACCCTCATAAGACGTGCGCATACCCTCATTTACAAAAGCCAAAGAAACATGAGCAGGGAGAAATTGGTATAATTTTAAAATAACCTTCATGCCTTACTCTGATTAGGCAATGCACCTCATCTGGCTAAGAGGTATTGATCTATGGCACTATATGTATATTTGATAAAAAGCAATATGTAATTTATATTTCTGGAACTCAGGAACAGTTTGAACACAGGAAAATTTATTTTGCCTTTCTGATTCTTTTTCTGTTCTGTAAGTCACAATAGCAATGTGACCAAATGCTTCAATGTTTCAAATTTTAAATAAATTAGTGAATGTGACATGCTTAAACAGTGCTTAGAACATAGTACTGTAGCTAGGCAGTAAGAATATCTTACTAACCATTTGTTATTCATTCTATCATTCTCCTGTCTTCCTTTTCCTATTAATGGAAATTATTTGCTAAATATACATATTTAAGGTTCTAATTTTGTTAGATTCGGTTATTTTGATTAGCATGTTTTATATATTAGATAGTATCTTTAGGTCTCAGAAACATGAAAGCATTATATAAGTATGTACTGAGAAATTCAGATGAAGTATTTGTGGACTTGCATGCCATATAGCTTACATGTGGCAAAGGCAGGTTTCTAAACCAGACTTGAACATTTTGATCCCTGTCTTTTCTGTGGTTTTACCATAATGAATGTGAAATTGTTAAAGTCATTAAAAATATACTCTGATCTTTGAACAACCTGTAGTGTTTTGGTATGTGTAGTTTATTCCAAATATAATTTTTAGTATGTAGTCTCTGTAAACAGATAAACTGATTTTACTAATTCATAGACAACTGATTAAAAGAGGTCAGATGACTTCTGTCACTAAGATTTCTTATTTGAAAATTACATAAAATAAGATTGTAGACAGCTCAAACTAGGAAATAATCTATGTAAAACAATAGGGTAAGTGACTGGCACTGAGTAAGGGAGGCTATTGTTAAAATATAGCTTTTAAAGAAAATGCTGCATAGTAGAAGGTGTTAAATTATTATTATTTCAGATGAAATTAAATAAATATATTCATGAGGAAACTGACAAAATAAGATACCTGCTGTATAAAATCTCTTGCTGTGCAAGTTTCTAGTTTTAAAAGTGGTTAGCCTGTGTCATGCTCACTAATTTTCTCTCCATCAATCTACATTTTCCTTTTGGAAGCACTGCAGCTTTCTCCTGTCTTGTTTTGTTGAAAGGTCACTGTATCTCATTTTCATGAATCTACAAAATTTCTACAGAACATATGGTCTAAATCAATTCTTATACATCACACTGAAATGCTATTTGCATTACTTATTGGCATAAATTATTTTAATATGTTTGCATTTTTCTCTTGCTTTTAACGTAAGTGGTTTAAGCCATTGATTTCAGCAGTTTTCTTTGTCATTTTGTATAGCACTGACCTCTGACCTTTGGTGTAGAGCTTTGGTACAATTATAAACTTAGCATCTACTGAAATTTGGGTGCAAGGCTATGAAGTTTGAATTCATCCAGTTGAGCCTGGCCTGGGTCTGGATACTGTGCTCAGCTTCTTCCTGCTGTAGTACTTGGAAGTAAACCTGCTCTACCCCTCTGGCAAGATGTGCTACTCCTGTATTAGCTGGGTGGTTCTGGTCTCTAGCCTCTCTGCAAGGACTTCAGCAGCAGTTTCACCCCAGGACTGTCAGGCCTGGGTGGGCTCTGAAAGGGTCCAGAGACCAGAACAGAAGGACTCACAAGTGAGCCTGAACTGAGTCCAGAGGGATCAGGCAGGCAAAGGGGAGTGTGGAAGCTCTTCCACACATTCTCCTGTCCTGGGCTTGGGCTGGGTCTGCAGAGATCCCCAGAGCAAAGCAGAAGTTATCACTCACAGCCTGGCCTGGGCCGGGTCCGGAGGAGTCCAGCGGGTACAGGGGAACCCAGAAGGTCTCCCATATACTTACCGGGCCTGGGCTTTGGCTGGTTTTTGATTTCAGCAGTTTTCTATAATTTCTGGTCTCTGGGAGGCTGGAGCGGGGAGGATTACAAGTCTGAGCCAAGACTGGGCCCTTTAGTGACTTAGCAAGACCCTTTTCAAGAATAAAAATGAAAAGTCTAGTGAGTAGCTCAGTTGAAAAGCCCTGAGTTCAATTCATAGTACCAAAAAAAGGAAATAAAAATAAATAGTGTTGTGAAGTTGGAACTCACAGTCCTTCAATAGATTGTTTTTAAAATTTTATTACTTGAAGATCAGAGTAATAGAAAAGATACCTTAAGCATTATCTGCAAATATCCATCCCTACCCATCACAGGTTTAATTGTGTAAGAGGGTGACAGGGGTTTATAGACTTTGCTTTGAAGCAATAAAAGAGCCACAGGGTCCTCTGCTAGATCAAAGTTGCCTAATGGGATTACACTGCAAAATGAAGCCATCCAGGATCTACAACAACCATGGTTCAAGGTGCCATGGCTTCTGCTATTGGGGCTGGTGACATAATCCAGTGTTATTTACAAGGTGCTGGTTTTATAGGCAAACAGACTGAGCTATGGGGTCACAGGTGCCTCCATCCAGATTTCAGAATTAGGTTTTAATGACAAGGTAATAGGTCCCTGAGCAGAGGATCGGTGAATCTAGGAGGCGCTATGAAGGTCCCAGGAAGTTGGGAAGGCAAGAATAGGGCAAATTGGCTTAGCAAGGCTGTGGGTGGTAAACCAGGCATTCTAAGCAACACAGAGCGTGGATTACACTACAAAGGTGCAGGAAGTGGGGGCCTGGGTCCTTGGGAGCTCTCCTCCCCTGCAGCCCCGGTGTTGTACCTGGAGACGCAGGGTTTACTGTTCATTCTGCTCATTTGCACATTTGCTTTTGATATGGTTCCTTTCTATCCTCCCTTCTTTTTGGAGCAGAAATATCTTACTGATCTATTTTTTTCTGTATTTGGTACAGGGGCTAAAAGGGTCTTGTTATATAGGTTGGACTCCCTGTTTTCAACCTCCCAGGAGCTGATATTACAGACGCAGGCCTCCATGCCCAGTCTCAATTTCCATCTCAGGGAGGCCTGGGGGTGGGGCTGGCATGGCTGTCCCAGGAATTGAACCCCGGCTGCTGCTGTACTGATCTATTTAACTTTTTTATTTCTTTCTCTTTTTCTGTGTTTTAGGAAAAGTCTGCAGAGTGTTCAGAGTCTCACTACTAGATTGGACTCTTAGTGATTCTCCTGTTTACAGCCTCCCAAGTGCTGGGACTGCAGGTGTACACCATCACCCCCAGTCTCAGTTGCTGTTTCAGCATACCCCAGGGGCAGAGCTAAAAAAAACAGGCCTGGGGATTGAACCCTTGGCCCCTGCGCCTACTTGCAAGCATATTAATCCACTGAGCTATTTGGCTGGACCTGTACTAATTTAAACAGAATTTAATATTTAAAAATTATAAGGGTTCAGAGATAGCAATGTATCTTAAGTTTTAGAGAAGAATTAGGACTTGCACTTTGAAAAAATGTTTAAACTAGTAAGACTTTGGTGATGCCTAATGTTGTACCAAACACATTTTCCATAACGAGATGTACATGAGTTTTGGGGGAAATATGAGAGGGGTGCTATGGTTTAGGTCTCAAACTTTCCCCAGGAACTTCATGTGATCAAAGGTGAGGTTCTCGAAAGATAATTGAATCACTGGGGTAGTACGCTGATTGGAGAATTAATTCATTGATGAGCTCCCAGTTAAATGTGCTATGCAGGAGTGAAGCCTGGTTGGAGAAGGTGTGTCGCTGATGCCATGCCTTTGGAGGGTATGCCTGTCACTCTGGCTTTCCCTGCTTTGTGGTGCCACAGTGTAAGCGGCTTCTCCTCCTCCAGGCTTTTTGCCTTGCCATTTAGGGCTGTGAGCGAGGTGGATTCAGACCGAACTCTCTGAACTGTGAACCAAATAGATTACTACTTTTAAATTGCTACATAGTTCTCTTGCTACAATGATTAATAAGTAACTTATACACTGAGTATACAGTTTTTTAGTTGGTACTGGTGGAAATGAGTAGAAATTATTTCCATTAATTTTGGATGCCCCTTTACAAAGATCTGAGATTGTTTAGATCACTCTTCTTATATTTCTTCAGATTTATTTGCTAATCATCTTAGCCTCCATATTTGAAGTACTAGAACATAACCTTTTAATGTAATGAGGATGCAACATATTGAGATAGGAAATAACCATGTGGCACAGCTTCTGTTGTTCTAATTCCATCTAGAGCAAAATGTCCTACACCAGGACATTGTCTAACCCAGCTAGCCAACGCACAAATAGATCCTAAACCTCCTAGTCAAGCATCTTTTAGCATCTAAACAGGGAGACCACAGGGAGCATATTTAACTAACTCTGTATCCATCATGAGCAGATCCTTGGGGAAAAGTCTTGCCATGAATCCTAAGTTTGTATTATGCTTCGATTCTTATCTGTGATGAATTTTTTCATAAAACTTGTATAAATGTTCTGTCTTCCTGGACTCTTGCTAATGGAGTGAAATAGGTGCTCAGCATTAGTAAGGTATTTAGAGTTCACCTCAGGCTAGAAATCTGTATGTATTGAACCAGGTTCCTATGCTCTACAATGATTTGGAAAATGGCAGCATTAGAGTTCTGCCATAGACAGCAATAATTTACATTGTATAATTATATGTTGTAGCTATCAAGATCATAAGATTATTACTTTAACAGTAATTAATGTATTATGCATGCATCTATAAATAAATGTATATAAATGTAAACTTTAAATAATACAAAAGTTAAATATTCAAGTATGAAGACAAAAAACATAAGGCCTGTGTTCAATCTTTGTTACCAAAAAAAGGGTATTTTTTTGTTTTACAATTATATGTAGCTATTACGTACTACATTAATAAGATAATAAAACCTTGAACCTTTCAGTTTCACTGAATTTTTTCATATCATACCTCCTGTTTATAATAGAATGTCTTCATTATAGCTTGGTTATGGAATTTCTTTGTGGAAAATGGTTATTTTATTAAGAAAAATTGAATGTATTCTATCAATCAATATGATTATCAGTTTTATAAAGTAATCCCTTATATTTGGTTTGTAACCTTATCATTGATGAAACAAGTTTTACTTAAGATACTTCAACAAGCTACAAAAGTTTTTCATGAAAAGTGTGTTAGTTGAAATGTACAAGTTACTTTTGAAATACCTTCTTATTGTGAAGAGAAAATTTCTTGTGATTCAAATAAAATAATCCATCACTACTACTGATTTTCTCTTTGCAGTTGTGCACGTTCTCCTGTATTAGGATGGTCCTCAGACTAGCACTGAGTCTTATGACAAAAAGCCATTCAGAAAAATCTCCACATAGTCAATTATTTGTTGATTTTGTTTTCCTTATTGATATCAATCAGTAAGAAAACCAAACAACCAAATGTCTTCTGAGGTCTATGTGATATATTTAATGCAATACTTTATCGAATATTCCATAATAAGGTCTCATGGAACTTGGAATACCATTAACGATACTCCTTTCCTTAAGCTATTTGGAAGAACAGCTGCCAGAACTGCACCTGATTGTTCTACTCAATAAATCAGCCTCCTCTGATTGCTGATTTCTATAAAAATATGCAAAATGCCTGCCAACAGTACCAATCTGAAAACCTGTATTTCTGTTTTTGGAAATGAAAAAATATGATTTTAAGATATATACTTCAAAGAAGACTTGTAAAGAATTTTTTCTCACTTGTTGTTACTGGTAAATGAACCCAGTGTGCAGTCTAACACAGTACATTTTTGGAAAATATGAACATTCAGATAAAAAGACTTTATTTACTTGAGTCATTAATATATCTTATTTAAGCCAAGTGAGACAACCCTTAGTATATAAATATTAACCTTTTTAGGAAATCCTTATTGCTCTTAGGTTAGTAGCTATACCATATGGGCTTCTTGCTTTTCATAAAAGCCAGAGCGCAGCAGGGAGACAACTCTACTGTGCTAGCTTGAAAATGGATGAAAACAGCACATTTTCATGCCATGTGAAGCCTTGTGAAATGTAAAATGAATGATAAAGGCTTTTAACATTAGTTCCTTTTGTACCCTCACAGTCTCTTTTATTCTAATGCTCAGTCATTTACTCTATTACCTTCACTCCTAAATAGTATTTGCAATTTAGCTCTGAAATTTCTGTTTACAAATATTTAAATATCAGCCACACGATGGCAGATTATTAGTAATAAACGTCATAGCAACATAATCTTTTGATTCAGAAATTACAATTTGAATATAAAATTCTCTGGAGGACAGGAACAAATACACTAAAGTTTTTTTCTTTTTGTTTTTTTTTAATAGTATCGGGGATTGAACTCAGGCCCTTGTGCTTGCCAGGGAAGCACTTATTCCACTGAGCCATCTCTCCAGCCCTTAAAAATTTTACAAGTCTTATGAGAGAAGCTTATCAATTTCCTCATCAACAAGTACATAAGTGGAGGAACTAGAGAGGAGCCAGAGGTACAGTGAGACCTAACAAAACTAGACCTCTCTCTGGCCTCACGTGATGTACCACAGGCATGTATTTAAACTTCTACATGAAAGACGTTGTTACACTATTTACTAGCCCCCTTTGGGTTGTTGGGACAAACACATGACATCTCAAATTTGCAGAACCGTTTATTTGGGGTTAAGGTTCCAGAAGCTTCTATTCATAGTCAGGTGGCTGCATCATCATGGAGGAATAGTGGTCAGCTGCTCAACTTATAAAGAGAACAAAGGAGAAACCAGAAAGAAAGGTGCTGGGGATCAGATCACTATGGCCTACCCAGAATCAGCTAGTTGTGACCGGACCAACGATCTCTTTAGCATTTCTCAAGCCAAGCAAGGTGCCCGTAAAGATTAACCATCATAGATAAGTACAGAGAAGGAGACGCATACCAAGACTTTATGGCTGAAATAAGGAATGTCTCCTTTATTAACATCGATTTTAGAATGATATGCAAACTACAAAGCCGTTACGAGAATTCCAGAGTCCACTTTGTTGTTCTATAGAAAACCAAGAACGCAGCATTGAGAGATGTAAAAACAATTTCTTTCTGCCAGATTCTGCACCTCTGCCAAATTAGCACAGTTAATGGAACGAGAGATCACCATGGGATAGAAAAATTTTGCCTTGGGATAAAAAAATTGTGGAGCAACCCCTCAACGCTGAGGGCCTATGTGCCTACTGTCCAAGGGGTGGGATTCTACCCTGCGTTATCCAGAATGTTGACAGAATTAGTACAGTTTGCACATCTGGGAGTGAGAAAGCACAGAGAAAGGGATTTGTGCCTTAGATAAAAGCCCAACTCAAAAAAAAAAAAAAAAGGGAGAAAATGCACAGCATATCTCTTCTCTCTCAGAAAGCAGAGAGAGAGAGCATGCTACTAAAGGATAAAATGGAATAAAATATGTTTTAATATTACTCAACACAATAAATGTATAAGATGTAGAAAAGATCAAATTATTCATAAAGCAACCGAAGAAACAATTAGAAAATACCTAATGGGATAATCAGCTTTTAGATCACTAAACTGTGATTATAAAAAATAAATTAGCAGAGTGTACTTTGTTATAAACAGAGTTTGTCAGTGCAAATGTTTAAAGTGAACCAAACTCTGATCAAAAAGCAACAGCAAAAAATTAGATTTCAAAAGAAGCATAGACATATTACAATAAAAACACGAAAAAACATGAACCATGTAAAATTAATTCCAAAAATGATGTGGCACTGATATAAACATAAAGCATTCTACACAGCAAGAAATGTTAAGATAAAAAACAAAACAAGTCTCATAGATTTTTTTAAAGTAGTATATATAGACATTTAAAGATTGTTTAGACAACTTAGAGATTTAAAGATGTAGAACAAGCAGACAAAATAAGTAAGCTTATTTGACAACATAATTTTAAAAAGTGTCCAAAAGTACAGTATGAAATACACTTTTATAGTACATATGGAACATGTAGCATTACATCTATATAAAGTATAGTTGAGAAATATTAGCAACTGCCGAAAGAATGACATTATGAAGCATACATGAGTTAATTATAGAGATATTAACCAGAAAACAACATGAAATGAAAATGCCTGAATGCTTAAAAGCACAGTAACACATTTCTATGCAATTGGTCTGTATATATAGGTGCTACATTTTCTCTCTCTCTCTTTTTTTTTTTTTTTTTTTTTTGTCTTTTTGAGACAGGGTCTCACTATGCAGTTCAGGCTGGCCTTAAGCTCACTTTGTAGCTCAGGCTGGTCTCGAACTCACAACAATCCTCCTGCCTCAGCCTCCCAAGTGCTGGGATTACAGGCCTGCGCCACCACGCCCGGCCATTTTCTCTTTCTAGGGCTTGACCACTCTCATTGTGATGCTGCGATCTGAGGCATACATGCCTGTTTGTAATACGATGTTTTTAGATCTTCAGAGAAGGTACCTAGAAGGAGAATAACTGGGTCTAATGGAATTTCTAACGTTAGTTCTTTGAGAAGTCATCATACTGATTTCCACAAAGCACTATTTTGTCTTCATGCCACGAATTCTGGGGGGTCCTTTTTCATGACAAGCACACTGGCATTTGTTATTGCCCACTTTGGCAAACACAGGGGCCAGGGTTCAGTCCCCGTTCCTCACACAGCGCCAGCCCTGCCCCCAGAACACGCTCAGCTGAAGGCAGGGTCCAGGCATGGTGGCGCATGTCTGTAATCTTAGCGCGGGGAAGACTGAAAACAAGACAATCACTACGATTCCTGTCTGTGTAGTGACACCCTGTACCAAATACATAAATGAAAACAATTGTAAAAAACAAAAACAAAAAAAAAACGAGGATATTAAGAAGTGAAATTTTCACTGCCTTGGTTTTGGATATCCTAGAGTCCAGACTAAAGAATAAGGTCTTTCTAAATTAGCCTATCTGAAGTATTTTATTATAACAGTACTTACAGGCTAATACAGTTACTTATTGAAATCTATACTATCAGTAGGATTTAATAGATTTAAGGGGCAGTTTCAATTGATGGAATTAGGGAAATTGTATCCCTTTAGAATTTATCTGAGGGCCAGCCAAACAGCTCAGTGGATTAAAGGGCCTGCAAGTACCTGCCCTGCTAGCCCTGCTCCCAGGGTATGCCAAGCAGCAATTGAAATTGAGCATGGTGGCACATGCCTGAAATCCCAGCTCTTGGGAGGCTGCAAACAGGGGGAACACCATGAGTCTGATCTAGGAGTGAGACCCTGAACACTCTGTAGATCTTTCATTAACATACAAAAATAAATGAATAAGTAAATAAAAATAGAATTTACTTGTATTTTAAATGTACATATTTATAAAGACAGTGTAATAATTTGATAAAAGTATTAAATACAAAATGATAAAATCAGGGTATTTAGCATTTTAATTTACTAAAAGTAAAAAATAACTATTGGTATGTAATAATTGCATATACATTGAAATCATAGTGTGATATTTTAATCCTGTATAAAGTACATGCAAAGTAAAGTGTTCATTATTTTATCACCTTTTAATTACTATATCTTTACAGTCTTTGAACCCCTCTCCTCCAGGGATCCAATAAACATATAATAGGATATAGTAGGCAAAATTTATGTGACTTACCTGTATACCACTAGAATTTGTGACTTCTATTTGTGTTTTTGTGTCCACTAACCAACTTCTCTGAGTTGACCTTGACTCTCACTTTTCACAGATTTTTAATCACTGTTTTAAGTTCAGATAGACTATTCCTTGGCTTTCATATATGAAAAGAGTACACTGTGTGGGTGTTTCTATGTCTGAATTATTTCACCTAATGTGATCCATGACCATCTAGTTTGCTGCAAATGAGAGTGTATTATTATTTTATCTAAGGCTGACTAAGTTTCAGAACAGGTACAAAAGTTTTTATGTCTAACGAAATTTTCAGAAAAATCTTGATAAAATGCTTATTTTAATTGTACATAGTTATGAGATGCAGTGTAATAATTTGGTAGAAGTATGAAATACATAACTATAAAATCAGTGTATTAAGCATTTTTATTCACTTAAAAATAAAAAAGAATAAGGTATGTAATAATTGCAACTAAACCATTAAAAGGTTGGTTTTCACTAAGCTTTTTAATTTATGTTCATTCAGAGATGTCTTTAAAAAATTTAAAAGGCAAACCAAAAACTAGAACTCAATAGGCAAATGCAAAAATATATGAAATTTATTTTTTATTAATTTTATTGAGAAACAAATAGCAATGAGACAGTTTCAAAACCAAATGGTAGGACAGTTTCAATAATTAATACGTTGCATATTGTTTTCTTCATAGTACAAGATGCAGACATGATGTCCTGTCTAAACACTGTTGGCATAAATCTTTCTTCTCATTAACTTAAGAGAAAGTAGCTGTGTATCTGTCCTAAATATTTTGTATATACTGATACAAAATGGTCCTTCATTTGTGTTCCCTTCTTTTGTTAAGTTTTTTCAGAGATAGATTTTCCCTTGCCACTTAAATATTGTAGTTTTGTGAATTCAGAAAAATAATCCAATATAGTCCAGTTGTCCATAATTACAGTGGATTATCTATAGAATTGGCAATGTCAGAAGTTGTTGATCTGAGCTGAATAAGTTTTAGAACAGGCACAAAAGTTTTTATGTCAAATGAAAATTTCAGAAAAAACTTGATATAATTCTTATTTTGATTGTATGTATTTATGAGATGCAATGTAATAATTTGCTATAAGTCTGAAATAAATAATGAAAAAATCAGGGTATGTAGCATTTTCACTTACTTAAAAAGGAAAAATATTGGTATATAATAATTTCAACTAAACAAATAAAAGCTTGGTTTTCATTAAGCTTTTTAATTTCTATTCATTCAGAGATGCCACTAAAAAATTGAAAAGGCAAACCAATAGCTGGATCTCAATATGCCAATACAAAAATACATTAACTTTAAAGTAGATGTCCAAATAAATATGCAAAAGATATATATCATGGCTTTAAAAAGTGGTCAAACCACAATAATAGTCATTTCAATATACACACTACTCAACAAAAGTTGGCATATACCAATGAGAATAAATGCTAAGTAATAGTCCATTGTATTATACTACATATCTGCCAATCAAAGTAGAATGCAAATAGAAGAAAATAAAATATCAAATTTTGTCTAAGATAACATTTCCAAGTCATTCATTGCTGATGGACACTTGAGTTATTCTAACCACTTTGAAGTGTCTTTTGGTATCTTCTCCAACTAAATATGCAGCTGTCCAATGATAAACAATTTGTTTTCCATATATAATATATACAATCAAGAGAAGTTAGTAGATATAATTGAGGGAAAACATAAAAATCATGTTCAAAGAATCTTTATTGACTAAGTCTAGGACTTATAGTCACTTTCTCGTTAGTGGTGATATGTAGAAACTATGGTCTGTTGTTGCAACAAATGTTATAAAGCAAGCTGGGCTGGGGAGATAGCATGTGCACCTGCCTGCAAAGTGCAAGGTCATGAGTTCAATGCTTGGTCCAAAAAGTAAAGAGAGAGTTAACATATAAAGCAAACAAATTTCATAAATTAGGGTTTCATGCACAAATGAGAAAAAGAAAAACAGATTTAATGTTGGAATAAATAGCCCAGGCTTAAAAAAATCACATACTATAACCTATTCTGTTTATGAGAAATTTAAGAGCCAGCCAATTGACCCTACTGAAGGTCAGAAAAATGATTTTATGCAATCTCATACTTGGGTATTATTTACCATCATCTATGCTAGATGATAGTAAATATACACCTAAAGATACACTGACATGTACACTTTAACATAGTCATGTTTCAACAACAAGTCAAATATTGTGTGTTAGCTGCACATTTATACACACAGTTCTGTAATTACCATACCCTTTGTTCTTCATTAGTATATTTTTGTAGTACCTGTTAGTCACATTCATTGTGTGGACTTGGTACAAGCACACAACACAAGGGAATTCCTTTTCTCACTTCCTTCCCCTCTCCTCCTCCCCATCTCTCAGTCCCCTTCCCTACCTCAGTACAGCTTTGCAGAACATAATATTTACATTCCTGTGTGGAGTTGGTACAAGCCCACAACACTTCTTTGGTTTTGATTTTGTTACTGTTTCTGTTTTAAAGACAATGTCTCACTATGCAGCTCAGACTGGCCTTAGACTCACAGCAATACTCTTGCCTCAGCCGCCCAAGTGCTGTGATTACAGACATGCACCTTCATCCTCAGCTTGTGACCCATCTTAATTCCTTTTCTGCGTCCTTTTCCTCTCCTCCTCTTGCCTTCTCTCCATTTCCTGATTCTGTCTTCCAAGAGAAAGATCTATTTCCATATTTCCTATTATCTATCTTTCATTTTGCTCTTCAGTAACTTTTGGTTTCTCACATAAGAGAAATCATGTAATATTTACATTTGACTGTCAGATTTATTTCACTGAAGCATACTCTTTCTTTAAATATATTTTGGTTATTACAGAATCTCATTACACAGCTTGGATTCATAGTGATTCTCCTGCTTTAAGCCTCCCCAGTGCTGGGACTACAGGTATGCACCACTACATCCAGACTCTGGCTGGCTCAGTGCGACCTGGGGTGAGGCTGGCATGGCGTGTGGTGTCAGGGATCAAGCTGTGGTCCCTGTGTTTGCCTAAGCAGGCACTTTAGCCCCCCAAGCTATCTTACCCTCCCTAAAGTGAAGTCTTTTTATCAATCAACTACACACTTTCGGGGTGTATCAATTGCACCACACAGGGAGATACAGACCATTGTGAAGTGCAGTAGACAGGTAAAATAGTATGTTTCTTCTATTTCTTATTCTCCTCTTTTACCTTGTAAGCACAGTAGTATCTGCCATTGTTTTGTACTTTCATCTTGGTTTTTGCCTAGTTAGGTTCTTTGCAAGGAAGAAAACTTTTGGTGCTTAGGAAAAAGTTGATGGATGATATCAAGGTAGGACTGAAAAGAGAGTGCAAGAATCAATAGATATATTTTTGCATGATCATAACATATTTTATATAAGAGCTTGTAGAATGTAGAGCTGTATATTTAATTTTATAGTGATTTAGTCATATCATAAAAGATTGTCTCTATACAATGTAGAATATATTGGCCAGGGAGATGGCTCAGTGTAAAAAATGCTTCCCTAGCAAGCGCAAGGGCCTGAGTTCAATTCCTGGTTCTTCAATAAACAGCAACAACAATAAAGAATATATAGGAAAACACATTTCAATCTTAGAAATTTATCAGTTAGCCATTCATTTACTGAAACAACTTTTAAATGGTCTTAGTTCACAAAAATTTTCTCTATTACATATTTTCAAAATGTGTCAGTTTTTAAGAGTGCAATATGTAAATAAAGAGTTTATATCCATCAACTATTAGATAGTCATAAACGTCTTTAGGTCAAGTTCAGTACTTCAGCTGTTTAACTCTGCTCCATCATGATTTCTCAATTGTGTGTGTTCCTTACACCTTATTGAATAATCTACATTAAAATTTTCTACTCTAATAATCTTTCCATATTTTCCCAGAATATCATTATGTTGCATTGCAATACAGTCAAATGATACTACTTGCATAAAATTTAGTTGCTTTTTATTTTATTATTACATTACACATTCTATTATATCACTTTTTATCCATAGTAATTATTATTTAGTTAAAATATAATCTTTTGATATCACACTACAATTAGATTTTATTTAATACTGCTGTATATACTTTATCTCTTTTACTTATATCTGCTGGAAAACACACGGATGATGCAGTTTTTAAATTTCACTGAACTGTATTTAACTCGTGAAAGGCTGATGACACAGTTCAGAGGATTAAGCACCTGGTCAGGCAAGCACAGGGACCAGGGTTCAATCACGGGCACCACACAGCATGCCAGCCTGACCCCCGGGTATGCTGAGCTGGACACTGAGTCTGGGGGTGGTGGTGCACACCTGTAATCACAGTGCTGAGGAGGCTGAAAACAGGATGATCCCTCAGAGTCTGGGCTGCACAGTGAAACACTGTAACGAATAAATACATAAATAAGTAAATAGGACAATACATTTCTAGAAAGGTTCTTATCATCAAGGTGGAATGACAGTCCCATAAACCAGTTTCTTGTGGTTTGTACAGATTTGTTAAAATATGAATCCTTTTTAACTGTTGTGTTTTTCAGAATGCTGTGTTTTACTCCTCTAAGGATTTTTTCTTTATTTTCTGTCATATTCATAATGCTAATACTTAAATGTAAGTTGTCCATGTTGCAGAAAACAAACCCTTTAACATTGTACAGTTAAACTGTCATTCTTATTTCTGATGTTGAAAGACATTCTGGGGAGGCTGGGGAGATGGCTCAGTAGAATAAGCACTTCCCTGGCAAGTGCAAGGGTCTGAGTTCAAACCCCGGCTCCACAAAAAAAAAAAAAAAAAAAAGAAAGTTCTCTTTTTTTCATTGTACATAGACACATTGCCTCTTTAAGATGCTGCTGAAATTGTAGAGATTGTAGCCAAAACAGTGATAAACAATGACAGTTAAAATGTAAGTACAGCAAAACCCATGAAGTTGCGCTTTTGGGTTTGTGGCCTCACTTGTTCCCATACTTTTCCTTAGAACCTAGCAATTGTGCTCAGAAATGCCTGCAATTTTGCAAGAACCTCAAATACCCTCTGATTTTTTTTTTTTTTTTTTTGTGGCCATTGCAGGCAGATGTGCCAGCATCCTCACATCTCAGCAGGCTGCTGTGCCATGTGGAGCTGTCTCCAGGATTTTCAGTTTTTTTCCTAAAGCATTAAGATCCCTAAGATACCAGCCCAACACAAAAACTAAAGACTGTTTTACTACAGTGCTTCATTAAATTAAATTACATAACTATGGGAGACAAAGCATATTTGAGACTTAAACTATTTTTTTAAAAAGCCATTTATAAGGCATTTTTCTGACCGTATCTGAAACCTGTGCTTTTTCGCAATTCATGGGTACTGTAGGAATGTAACCCCATTAATTTGAGGAGATATTGTTTTCTTAAGTTGAGAATGCCTCAGCCAGTATTGTCCTTTGTGAGCAGACAGATATTAGAAACTGAAGGATTTTTCTGTTTTTATTTTTTAATTTTTGATTCTAATCAAACATTTCAAAATGTGAGAAAGAGTGTACCTATAGTAAATCAAACATACGAGATACTCTTTCAGAATGTGTCAATGTTTTTGCAAATAGGTTTTGCTATAAATTGCTTTCCATAGTGTAACAATTCAATACCTTAGCATACACTGTGGAGTGAAAACAATGTAAGCATATATTTAAGATCAATATTTCTTATTACTCTTCCTCTAGAGTTGGTCTTTGCCCTAAAGAATTCCATTCGTTAGTCTGATGAACAATGGTTTGAAAATCTTTGGCTGAATCTACTTGTGTGTGAAGTTTTGCTTGAATGACCAGCTGATGAATAAATCGACTCTGGGAATACACTCTTTAAATTACCTTCACATTACATTGCACACTTTATAATGCTAAAGAATGAGTGCTGAAAAAATCATTGCATAATCAACTATTTTTCATCTTTGAAATTTTGCTTTCTTATATGACTAATTCTTACAAGTAAAACTCCATGTCCTCACTTATTAATCATTCAGAAAGTAATTTCAACACTAAAGGCTGCATTCTAGAAAGAAATAAAAAAGAGACATAATAATTTTAGACAAAGTAGAAATAAACAATTACAAATTTTTACACAGAAATATAGAAATCTAACCATATACAGTATCGTAGCAGGACAGACCTATGACATTTTGTTTCTTGTCTCTTGTTTTCATTTATTACCTGTTTTTTAAAACAAACATTTACTTGAGAGACGGTATAGCAGTAATTGATATGGCATGACAAGCAGTATGTATTTAGAAGACCAGAATGACAGACATTTCAATCATGGCCCTAGTATTACACATTGCCTTCTTCAGTGCAGATGCTTAGTTCACAAGTATCTATGTCCTGTCACTTGGCAGTACCTAGTTGAGGGCCTTTATCACAGAAGACCAGTTTGGCCCTTAGGTTCAGGACTACCAGTGCTAGCAACAGAGGCTTGCCTTTGAAAATGTCTGGAATCTGAGTAGGAAAAAAATAGTAAACATTTATTTAATGGTCATAAATAGGAAAAAAAAAACTTTAGAAGCTTCCAAATAAATGCTTAAAATTCAGGATGGAGAAGTCAGTACAAGGCCACTGAAAACACCATTAAGCCCACTGTTGCAAACAAAAATGATCCCTTCACATTATTTGAATTGTCCAATGAATTATGATATGTCATCAAATGGTTTTTGAGAGAAAAGTTATGCAGGAATCAGCAAAGACTGACACTTTGTAGAATGTGTAACTAAATTTAGTTTTCACATACTGACGAAAGATGTATTCCACTTTTTTGTTCATATCACCATTTTTAAGTTTGTCTAGCTTTTACCAGTAAACACATTGAACATGATTAAAAATGGCACTATGTGCACCAATAATACCTTTATGCTAGGTTCATCTGTCCTCCATAAACCTTTCTATGAATCATGGAAGACGGAAATTACTTTTTTAAAGAAAAAATTCTAATGATGTAAAAATACTTGAAATATCTAATGTGAGACAAAAAGAAGATTTTCTAGTATTAGCTTAAAGTCTACAGTAATATTTAAAATTTTCTGCAAAATTTTTGTAGTTCAAAATATGACTCTATTTACCTACCATCTTTGCATCATTATAGCAGAATAACCATTGCATGCTGAGAGACAGAAAACACTGAAAATAGCACAAAGCAATGTTTGGTGTGATCAGAAATGCAACAGCCTGAGAAATGCAGGGAGACTACTGTTATTTGTTTCAGATGTAATTTCCTTACCTGGACCTTTGGGAGCTTTAGAGGGTATAGCACAAGTTTGTGTGTTTTTTCACAGAGATATATGTAATTTCTAAGTCAGCTCAGTAGTAAGTAATATTATCATTTCCACATTAATGTGATCATTAACAGAAAGATGCATGAAGGATAACGAAATTAGCATAGCTTCAAAAATTTCCCTTACCAAATGTGTTCTTAAAGTTGGATAAAATTTTAGTTGACAGTTGGTATGGTTTTCTTGTTAGTTGTGAGGGAAGAAAGCTGCTGTCTTGCCTGGCTATTTATAATTATGATATATACCCACATCAAGCTTCTATAAATGAGTGATACAGTTACATTAAGAAGGCTTACAACAGAGAACATAAACGTCTGTGTGTATCTCTATATGTACCTACAGAGCTGCAAATCTGTGTTTCTATTCATGTATTACTGTGAATGCTGAATTTCAGGTATTGGGTTGGTATTTCAATTACTTGAAATATATTTCCTTCTAAACTTAATACTAATGAGAAATCTCTACATTAGAATGTTTATGTTTGTTTAAATTTTGCTCCATCCAGAGGGGAAAAAAAGTGGTTAATATTTCTTAAATACTCTCTGATAATCCCAAATTGTGGAAATTATCACAAGTATTTAAGTAATTATTTTCAAGACTATTGAAATTTAAACTGCATTCACACACATCCCAATCTCTTCTTGGATGTGTATTGCTACAATCTTGAATTAGCTTACTTTACATCACTGTAACAAACTCACTGAAGTTTATAAAGCAGAAAGAAGCACTTTGTGTACAGTCTTGAGATTCTGGACACAGTACTGGATCATATGGGCTTCTGTGAATGACTTAGGGAAGTTGAGGTCAACATGGTTGAAACATGTAGTAGGATGATATTATAATACCAGATAAGAAGCCAATCACAATGTAGGATTCATTCTCTGAACCAAATAGTAGCTGTCTTAAGAGAGTTAACTTAGGTTCCTATGGAAACTGCTTTTATGTGTTCTAAGAGCAACAGCCTCAGAGACCTAATGGCTCTTCTATAGGTCCCATTCTTAGAAGTCTAATGACCCATACAGTGAGTGCCATACTGAGGACACAACGTCCAACACATCAACCCTTAGGTCATGTGTGAACCATAGCAAATGATAAATAGATAGATAGATAGATAGATAGATAGATAGATAGATAGATAGATGGAAAGACAGATGATAGGTAGATAGATAAGTAGACAGGAAAAAGATATGTAGATAGGCAGATGATAAATAATTAAAAACGGTTGTTAGAAACACTCAATAAAAAGATATAAAAAGGGCTATTCATAGAGATCAGTGAACTAAGCACCTGCTTAGGCAAGTGCAGGGATTAGGGTTCCATCTGCAGCACCACATGCCATGCCAGCCCCACCCCCAGGCCTACTGAGTCAGGCACTGAGTCCAGGCATGGTGGCGGACACCACTAATCATAGTGCTGAGGAGGTTAAGAACAGGACGATCACTATGAGTCCAAGCTGCATAGTGAGACCCTGTACCAAATAAATTTTTAAAATTATATAATAATAAATTGAGTATCAGAAATTTTGATGTAGCACAAAGATAACTACTGTAAAAATTAGGGATCAACAGATTCTGAACATTTACTCCTTTTTGGGAAAGAGAGAAGTAGAACTTCGAAGTCTGCAACAAGATTATAACTTAGTGGTGTGGACATGCTCATTGTTTCTGTACAGGCCTAGAAGTCATCATCTGGAAAGTGTGTGGAAAGCTGGAATGCATTCCGTGACAGCTCGTCAAGCCTACTGGATTCAGAGGCACCTAGCGAGGACACTGGGTTGCGCAGCCCAGGAGATTGGACCAGGAGAGTGGTTCGTGGATTAAGCCACTGCTAATCACAGCTGAAACTTGGTGAGAAGGCAGGGTGCAGCGGCCATGGATCACTTGGGATGTCTCTGTGGAATCTCTTGCCAGTGTGCTCTTCCCCAGCTCTGATACTGGCTTTCATGAAGTAAGCTGATTTGACCACACCTTCTGCCATGATGTTCTTGTCCTGGAGCCAGCCAATAATGGACTGAAGATTCAAGAATGTGACAAAATAGACGTTTACATTTTAAATTGTGGGCACAGGTGCATAGCTCCTGCAATGGGGAAGCTGACCCAATGCTTGTAGACTCAGAGAAGACACTTTATGAGGTCAAAGACTACTTCTTGTTTTTGACCTGCACAGTTTGTCATTAACCTATGAACTAAAAGATATATAATAACGTAGCCTAGGTTCACAATTTCACCAAGTAGGGTGGGGAGACATCTCAGTAGAATAAGCACTTGCCTGGAAAACACAGGGTCCTGAGTTCAATCCCTCCTAAAAAAAAGAAAAATCACCAAGTAAAATTTAGTTCTTCAAAAATGAACACATAGTACTTTTGTGTGAATTGTATATTTCTGGTAAAAGTGTGTGCTCAATAATACAGTGATAATTTTTAATCTACGTGTCTGCTATCTAAGATGTCAAATTTAAAATGATTTTTCATAATTTTATACTCAGCCTTAGGAATATATCACAGTTTGGCATTTAATAGTGCTTCTCATAGGAAATACATTCCTGTGAATCTTTTCCATTGAGTGAGATTTAACCTTCTTAACATTATTGTAGAGCACATTGAGTTGAGAGAAAAATACTGTTACAATAATTTAATATTTATTGCCTCCACTTATTCAATAGAACTGTCCAAGTGAAAATAATCTAATGGAAAACTGCAGTGCATATTGCTCACACAGCGCACATATACACATACAAATAATTCTCCAGGTACAACTTATGTCTCAAAGTTAACAAACCACAAAACGTCATAAGGTTTCTTTTTATGTATTTTGTACAGGGTTGCACTACACAGTTTGAACTTGTACCGATCCTCCTGTCTCTGTCTCCCCAGCCAGCACTGGGATTGCAGGCAGGAGCCATCACTCCCAGACTCAGTTGCTGGCTCATTGTGCCTGGGCGTGGGGTGTGCATAGCATGTGGTGTCAAGAATCGAACCCTGGTCCTGGCACTTGCCTAAGCAGGTGAAATCCATCCTGTGAACTATCGTGCTGTCCCTAACAATGTGAATCTTAAATACATTTTTTAACTTAACTATTAATGATTATATCTTAGGAACTCACTGTACTGTAGAATAGTTAGGTAAGTTGCAGAGGAACTCAGCTTGTTTGTACTGCCTAAGACACTTTTGGAGGGCATACTGCTACTTACAAAAAGACCAAAGTACAAAATTTGAAGATCTTCCTACTCATTCAGGAATATATATGTGTACAACACCTGCATCTATATTCAGTACTCTTCAATAAATATTATATAGAATTATTAAGCAAATGGAATGGTGCATTCATTTTCTGTTATTGCTATATGAAATCATCACAAACTTAACATCTTCACATGCACTATGTCATAGTCATGTAAGTTAGAAGACCAAGAAGATCAGTGCTAAGCTTATATTTTGCTTCATTTGTTCCTAGCTAAAATCAGATGCCAGCAGCTGCAGTATTTTCTGGAGGATCCAGAATAAATTTAGTCAGGTCCATTCAGAATGTTGACACAATTTGGTTCCACTATGGTGGTACAAGCAGAGTCATGTTGTATGTTTTTCTATCTCCAACTTCCTTGATTTTCACTACAATTTCAGGTTCACTGTCAGTTTCACAGAGGTCCCTTTCTAAGGTACAATGTCTACATTCCCAGAACTTCTTCAGAAATCTGAGTAGAAGCTCCTGTGACACCATGGCTCCTGCAAAAGTGCAGGAAAGCCAGCACCACACCGATAATGCCAAGGCTGGCTTCCAGTAGCAGCACAGTATCCTGGGCCCCATGGGCTGTGGCTTTAGCAGCCACCAAGGGTGTGGATGGATAAGAATCATGAAATCCCAGCAAGCCAGTTCCTTAAATATTTCTGCTCAAACAGGGAGCTCAGGCTTCTTTGTTTTTTTTTTTTTCTGAAATGGAAGTTTTACACTGTTATATTTGAGCTGTGAATAAGTGCAACTTGTACAATTCCTGAAGTGACTTCAAGTCCTCTTTCATATTGTCCTGATGCAAAAAAATAAAAATGTTTGGCTTCTTTTCAGTACTATTATTTTCAGCAACCCTAGACTCCTGGACTTTAGCATTGCAGTTGCTTCCCACCTTCTGAAACTGTAAACTTTAAAATTATTTGGTTCACTTTTTTCTTCTGATACATCCTCTAGGTCTGGCTAGAAGCAAGCAGCAGAAGCCACAATGACAAGCCTTGAAATTTTCTCCACTAGATCAATCAGTCCATTGTCCTCAGTCTTGGTCTTGCATAGAATTTCCAGACATGTGCCTCAGGTAGATGAGGTCTCTGGTCCAATTGCCAAGGGAGCTCTTATTTGCAACAGAATCCTCCTGAGTCTTTATTCTCTGCATTTTTATCATGACTCTCATCTGTGATCCAGACAGATTCACCCATCAGGCACTGATTATTACATATGAAGGTTTCTCTAACTTGCTTCTCAAACCCTTCCACACTTTCCCACTTCCACACTTGTGCAAGACCAAGACTTTCCAAGCCTTCAACCGGGCACACTCAGCAACAACCTCATTTCCTTGGCAACTTATTTTACTTTTGTTGAAACCTTCCCATTTCAGGGATAAAATATCCACCAAAAGTATCTTCAAAAAGGAGTGGTTTATATTGGTTCATATATTTCAGAGTACTCTCTGTGTGTTTAGTTGACTGACTCCAAGGCAGAAAGAATATGGTAATGTGACATATGAAAGACTTTCTTAGCTAGAAGGATCTAAGAAGCAATGAAAGATGGGAAGAATCAAACACAAAGTGAATACCCGTCCAGATCATCCTGCAGTGACCTTCCTTCAATCATTTCTCAAGTCGTAAAAGCATGTCAGCTATTGATTTTTTTCAGTGGCACGATCTACTGATTAATACAATGTCCCCATGGTCTATGCTCCTTCCAAAGGTTCTACCTCTCAGTACAGAAGACAGTGGGGACAGTTTAGATGTGAGCTATAAGAATTTCATAAGAATTCTTCCTATGCCAGTTGAAATATTTTTATATTTACACTAGAATATCAATAAGCAAAAAAGAGAATATTTCCATTAAAGTAGGAAGGAAATTGATAAGTCCACTATGTTAGTAATGATTTAGTTAAGTGAGTTCGATAAATAGTGATAGGTACAAAAGACACATTTAGCTGTTCATATTCTGGCTATGTTTCTAGCGTAAAAGTGTCATTATTGAGGCCTTACTATTTTTTAAAATGTGCTACTATTTATTGGCCTTGTTCTGGAACTCTTAGAATCTAATTTCTTTTATCAACTTACTCTGAATGTGACTCTTTTATCACTGTGTATCAAAATAAATTTGTTAGTGAAAGATTAAAGACATTTACCAGACTCATGCTTTGAATGAAGAAGAGAGATGCTACTTCTGTTCACTTCTCCTTATCCTCTGTGTTATACCACATGACTTCATTTCAGAGAGTTTTTATACTCTTTCATTAACTGTACACTGAAGTACTCTTCAGATCTGTACAAGAGAGGAGGATATTGGTTGAAAAACCAATGAATGTACAGCATTAATGAGAACTGAAAGATTATAAAATTTATTTTATAATGCATTTGTTTAGAAGAAAAACTGTAAAATCTAATAGATCACAGAACTGCAGAGAGATTGGGGAATATACATATCAAAGAGCTATTAAAAGTAGTAACTTTATATATAAGCAGAAAACAATAAAATTCATCATTCTTCTTCAAAGTCTCATTTGGGAAATAAAAATTAAAATTTTAATAGTCATTTAAAAATAATTTGTTAATAAGGTAAATTAAGCAAACAAAGTTCTATGTTGCCTGAAACACGTTTTAAAATAATGTGATGATCACCACTATTGATATGAATGGTAATTATTAATCATCTAACTAATTTTGTATCATACTATTTGACCCTAAAAGTAGATATTTATAATTTTAGCCCTGATAGTATAAAATTCATTAGATAAAAAACATGAAAAATACATCATCAAACAATGTAAAAAATTTCTGGTGTAGTTTTGGACAATTGAAATGCTAAGTGTGGTGATTTAGGGGAATAGTTGTCATTCACAATGATTTTACAGCAGTTTCTCTCAAAGCATGGTCAGAAGATTCTCAGCACCATCTTGAAATTTTTATCAGTTACCAGGCTTGCCTTAACACAAGGAAATGAATCAGGGTATGTGGGGAGTAGATTAGTCACCTATGAAAACGAGCCCAGAGAGACAATCTGAGGCTTTCTACATTGGCAAGAACCACAAATCTCAGGGAAGATCGGATAATATTTTTATAACAAATTAAGAATTTTGAGTGTCACCAGAAAAATGTTTATAATCAATTTGTTTAGTTTGTTTGTTTGTTTTTCTTCATGGAAAGGGGTTTGAACTCAGGCCCTAGCACTTGTCAGGGAAGTGCTTATTCCACTGAGCCATCTCCCCGACCCCTCAATTTGAACATGCAAAATTTAACACATAACAGTAAAAGGGAATTTCAAGACAATAATAGGAAAGATGCAATAATTGATACATCGTGTATTGTCTCCATAGTTGTTATTCAGACTACAAGAATAAGCATAACGTGTCCAAAAAAATTATAAATCTTTGTTTTCAATGAGCTAAGAGAAACTAATTATAAATAATGTAACTATCTTGTGTATGAATATGTTGTTTTCATTTACTTTTTTCTTTCCTTTATTATACTCTGTATGTTCTTTTTTTCTGTATTTTTAGGGAAGAGTGCAGAGGGTATTCAGGGTCTCACAACACAGATCAGACTCAGTGATCTGCCTGTTTACAGCCTCCCAAGTGCTGGGATTACAGGCGTGCACCCCCATGGCCAGTCTCAGTTGCCAATTCAGCTTGACCAGGGGCTGGCACAGCAGGCCTGAGGGATTGAACCCGTGGCCCCTGTGCCTGCTTGTAAGTGCTTTTAACCTGCTAAACTATTTAGCTCTCCCTGAGGAAAGTTTCATCTCTTTTAAAATTTTTTGTTTCAGTCTGTATTTTCTTTTCAGCAGTTTCTTCCCAATTCATGATATCTATTGTATGTTTTGTATTTTATTAACTTGTCCAGTTTCTTACACTAATCAACATAAGATGTTTATGTGTGTATGGGTCTGATTTATTTCAGTTATGAATATGACCTTGAGTTGCATCTATTTACCTGTTAAAGTCTCCAGGTTATCTTTCTTTATGGCTGAATAGTACTCCATTACATAAAGAGTACACATCTTATTCCATTCATCAGTTGATGAGTATTAGGGTTGTTTACAAGTTAGTGATTGCAAATTGTGCTGCTTTAAACACTGGTACACATATATCAGGGTTGTTTGATAGTTTTAATTCTTCTGAGAAGATACCCAGAAAGGAAGTAGCTGGGTCAAAGGGGCCTTGTCATTTTATTTTTTTATTTTTTTAAGGAATTCCTTTTAAGGAATCACCAGTCTACACTCTTACCAAAAGTGGAGAAAGGTTTCTTTTTTCCCCTCACAGCCCCTCCAGTTTTGTTATTGGATGATTCTTGATTATAGCCTTTCTTTTTGTGGTGAGATGGAATCTCAGCATTGCTTTAATTTGTGGTTCCTGAATGATCAATGATGTTGAACATTTTTTTCATATTTATTGCCATTTATATTTTTCATTTGAGAAATATATGTACATCTCAGATGCCCCTTTTTGAATTGAGTTTTTGCATTTGGTTCAGAATTCTTCTAATAATTTGTATAGTTTAGATAGAAGTCCTTTATCTGAGTTGGAAAATAGCTTTCCCACTGTGCAGGGTGCCTTTTCACACAGTTGGTGATTTGTTGTGCAAAAGATTTTTAATAAAGAGATATCCCATTCGTTGATTCTTTTGCATTTATTTATTTACTTTTCATTTTATGTATTTGATACAGGATCTCATTACATAGCTTGAACTCATAGTCGACCTCCTGTTTTCAGCCTTCCTGACACAGGGATTACAGGCATGCACCACCACACCCGGACTTGGTCTCCAGCTCAGTGCACCCCAGAGGCAAGGCTGGCACAGCATGTGGGACCCAGGATTAAACCCGGGTCCTTGCCCTTGCCAAAGCAGGCACTTAGTCTACTGAGCTATTTTACCAGACCCCATTGCTGGTTCTTTGTAATATTTTCTTCCTATTTTCTCTTTCAGTAAATTTAGTATTCTTATTACAATATTCAGATTTTGATCCTCTGACTTTAGCACACATGAATATAGTTTTAGTCTTTAGTATGTGGAAAGCCAGGTTTCACCAGTACTACTTACTGAAGAGGCTGTCTTTCTTCCAGTGAGCATGTTTGGTTTCTTTGTCAAAGATAAGGTGGCTGACAGTGTTTGAGGTTGCGTCTGCAACTTCTGTTCTGTTCCACTGATGCTCCCATTTGGTTCCTTTTTCAATGCTACTGTGATTTTATCATAGCAGCTCTGTAGGACAGTTTCAGATCTGGGGTCATGATTTGCCTTTGTTCTCCAGAGTTGCATTTATTATTGTAGGGAGCTTATGGTTTTAGATTAATTGTAGGACTGTTTTACCTAGATCTGCGAAGTATGATGATAGTATTTTTGTTGGAATTGTATGAAGTCTGTATGGAAGTTTGGGGAATATGGGCAGTTTCTCTATTTTGGTTCCACATATCCAAGAGCAAGTGACACCTCTGTAATTTTTGGAAGAGGTTTGATTTCACTTTTTAGGGTTCTATGATTTTTTTATTTCTATTTTTATTTTTGTATGTTAGGGAAGGGCCTATAGGGTATTCAGGGTTTCACTACTAAATGAGACTTGCAGTGATCCACCTGTTTACAGCCTCCCCAGAGCTGGGATTACAGGTAAACGCCACCTCGCCCAGTCTTAATTGCCATCTCAGCATGTCCAAGGGGAGAGGCCCACACAGCAGGCCCAGGGATTGCACCCCGGACCCTTGTACCTGCTTGCAGATGCTTTAATCTGCAGAGATATTTTGCTGGAGGGTACTGTGATTTTCACTGTACAGTTCTCTTACATTTCTTTTTAGATTGACTTCTGACATTTCATTTTTGAGATTCTATGTGAAGGTATACTTTCCCCAGTTTTTCTCTCTGTGACTTTGTGGCTCGTATAAGGAAATGATATTGATGCTTAAGTGTTGAATTTGTATAGTTCAACACTGAATTTGGATATAAGTCTGCAAGATTTTGGTGAATTTCTTTTTTTTATGTTCTATGTAGAGTATCATATCACCTGCAAATAATGATGATCTAAGTTCTTTCACTTTTTTTTAATTTTATGTATTTTGTACAAGTTCTCACTATGCAGCTCAGACTTCCCAGCACTGGGGTTATGGGCATGCACCACTACCCTAGCTTCCATAGCTTTGTCTGCAGACCTGGAGTGGAGCCCGCGAGGCACGTGGTGCTGGGAATTGAACTCAGACCCCTTGCTTGGCAGGCAGGTGTTTTGACACTTGAGCTATCCGCCCAGCCCTAATTTCTTTCATCTTTATCAGTATTCCCTTTTTTTTTTTCTCTTGTCTAACAAGACTGGCTAATGTTTCCAGAACTATAATGAATAGAAGTGGTGATAATTGGGCACCTTCATCTTCCTAGTGATTTTTTAAAATATTTATTCATTTGTTTGTTCATATGTTTGTTATAAGGTCTCACTACACAACTCAGTCTCATCGTGATCCTTCTGTCTCAGCCTCCCCAGTACTAGGATTGTAGGGGTGCACCACTATGCCTGGTTTCAGGGCTAGCATGGTGTGTCCTGATTTCCAGGTCTGGTATGATAATGGGGATTGATCTCAGTTCCTTGTACTTTCCAGCGAGGCACTTAGACTGCTGTGCTATATTCCCAGCCTTTTTCTGATTTTATAGTGAAGGCTTTTCATTTTTAATCTTTTAATACAATGTTACAAGCCCAGCGAGATAGCACAGCAGACTAAGCGCTTGCTTTGGCAAGCTCAGGGACCAGGGTTTGATCCTCTGTCCTCTTGCTGTTGGTGAGCCCTGAGCTAGCAACTGAGTCTGGGTTGGGGACACATGCTTGTAATCCCAGTTCTGGGGAGGCTGAAACAGGAAGATCCCTATGAATCTGAACTGTGTAATAAGATCCTGTACCAAATATATAAAAAATTAAAAACAAATACATAATACATTACCTCTTTGTTTTTCATAGCTGGCTTTTATCAGGCTTAGATAAAAATCCATCTGTTTCAATTTTATGTAGTGTTTTTATCATGAATGAGAATTGGACCTTGGTTGGACAAAAGAATTTCTGCACTTACTGAGATGATCATCTGATTTGTACTCTGGTCCCATTAATATGGTATATTACATTTATTCATTTGCAAATGATATAACTCCCTTGCATCCCTGAGATGAATTACACGTGATTGCGTGGTATAATTCAGATAATTTGCTGCATTCTGCTTGCCAATATTTAATATATATATATATATATATATATATATATATATATATATATATATATATATATATATATAT